>KK502401.1:206256-279278 GCA_000688735.1 Glossina austeni
GTGACAGATTCAAAGGTAATCATTTTTTGTGTATAAATATGTAGGCGTAATTTTATAAAATTAATACATTGAATTACTGTTAATTAATTAATAACGTCATTGCTTTGCTAAAGAAGACGTGCAAGGATTTATTCATCGAGTAACTTAGGTAACACAGTTAGCAGACAAGAAGGGTATTTGCATGCGAAAAACATGTTAAGATACAACAAAGACACCAAAGGGCAGAGAATACGGGCTTGCATCCATTATGTGACATGCCGCGCTACAGTTAATTGGTAAAGTACTTTGCATAGATCTCTTGAATTTTATTTTTGTGCGTAATATCGCGCCATCGTAAACATTAACACAACACACACACACACACACACACACAGCAAATTGCCAATGACTTGAAAAATCGTATATACGTACGTAAAGGAAATTTGATAAGGAGCGATATCGATGAATATCTCTCTGCATATATTATATATAGGTTAGGTATTGGAAAGTTTTTTGAATCCAAATTTTCACACATTTTTTCTTTAATACACACACATATACGTCATTTTAAATTGATAACCTTTTTGCCATTGTGGCATCGCTCTAGAACTTCTGCGATTACTGGGTGAAATGCTTTCAAGTGATTTTATGCATCTGTTTTAAGGCAAGCGGGGCAAGGGGCATGTGTCTTCCCAATCCAATGTATGAGCTATTTTGAAAAAGTTCTACTTTCCTTTAGAATGCATTTTACAAATTCGTCACAGCATTACAGATGCATTCTAGTCTTTGCGTTCATAAGTTTTGGAAAACTTAATCAAAAGATTAAAGTAAAGGAGATATTTGTTTACAAGATGTTCTAGGTTGTCCATAGTACTCAGATGTGATTTACTATTGCGTAGTGAAGTAAGAAAAAAGTTATAATCGATTTCTCTCGAATCTCTTCATCTTCAGCAACATCTTGCATCCTATAGTTAATTACGGAGCAGGACAATAATCCATTCGTGCATATAATAGATGTCGTATATTACACATCGAAAATATGGTTGTGGTTGGACAGCACTGGTACCCCTATAAAAACCTTATATATATGCGCTTTTTCTTATCACCTTTCGATATGAACTTTTTTTTTCCCTTTTTTGGGCAAAACCTTTGTCCAAGTGATCTGGTTATTGTTCTTAAGATGAAGGCATTTTTCAAAGACAAAATTTAAGACAAAAATAGTTGGTAATGTTTTGGTAATTGTTGTGTACTAAGAAAGAATGATTTGGAATCAAAATTTGTTATTTTATAATTAAGATTAAAAGTGATGTGTGTGAAGACTGCAAAGCCTGTTTCGGCAAAACATGAACAGTGAACATTAGTTATATAAAGATACAGATAACAGCGAGGAGGAGGATAGGAGGAGTATAGGAGGACGGCAAACATTACAGTTATGATATTGTTACAACTTTCTGCTTTTGTATGATACGGTCCCTATCACTAGATCGTGGATATTATTTTCAAGAGAAATGCCCTTCAAAGTTCTTTTAACTTCAAGTTAAAATCTATTCTTTAAGGCTAGAATTATTTATATTTTACTTTGGCAATACTCTCGACTTCTCAACTTTAGTATTCTTTTTCGACTCAAATGCTCTCGTACGACGAACTCTGCCTTCCGCAAATAGTCTACTTACATACATTTTTACAAGCATGTTACGTTTACCTAACTTCATGGCTTCATTTTTAAAGCGTTAACCTGCTTTTCTGCTAATCCTTTTCCTCGGGCGGCAGCTGCATGACGCACCGCGAATACTTGGGAAAAATCGATTAGTTAGCATTAACTAGATTTGGGATTTTCGTAACAATATATATATTAGATTATTGTTTCGATGTTGAGTAGTAGCGAGTCGCATAACAGCGTTTAGAAAGAATGCCCGAACGATGTGTGTTAAGCATTTGTGATTGAGCCGATCGTTCGTTCAGATTCCGCGAACTAAATTTTCTCATGTAAATATCTTGGTGTTCGACGGCCAAAAAAAACTTGAGCGGAAAATTTTAATTCCTAATATTAGGGCACGTGGGAAGAGATCGGAATTGAATATCTTTAGGGAAAATTGCGATGTTCTTTGATTTATACCTTTATTTACTGATGACATACCGGGCACACTTATTGATGACATCCGGCAATTTGCTGCTACAAACCTAATCTAATTTGTCATATACGCAGGCGCCATATGATACAAATGGCAATGTTTCTCTAGGTTACAAATACTTTGCAATAGTCCTAGACCCTCTTTCCCCTTGAACATCATTGGGGAATATCGTTTCCCGGCCATTCAAGATACTAATGTCAACAAATTTATGTATTCGAGAAAAGCAAAAAAGACGATACCAGGGTTCCAGGATACCAGTAGAAGGTCCTTCTGCTTTGAAGCGTTGGTAAATGTGTATTGTCGGGCACAGTCCATCATTAGATACTCCACATCAGTCCGCTTCAGTACAATTATTCACTTGTTTTGGAAACAATACACCAAAAATTACGCATTATTGTCATGCAAAGGTCTACTTTTTATAAAAGCCCGCATCTGGAGGATGCCCATCACATGCGTGGCATAATGCGAACTTGGCAAACTTAATTTATTTCCTAAAAATTTTATTAAAAATTTTATTATTTTTAAGGTTTTGCTTTTCATGGTAACCCCTATAAATGTTGGGTTCTAAACCACAAACTTATGGGATCCAAATTTTCTACCTTTAATTTTTCTTGCTAAGCAGTTACTGTGGATCAATTTCGTATCGTAAAATATTAAAACTTTAACCTTCTTCTGAAGAGCTTACTATCCAAGAGAATACTTTGGTGGAGTGTGCTCCAAGAAGTAGATCCATGGGGTTAAAATTGAATCCACTTCAGTCAAATTATTATCACAAATAAATTTTCGTTGTAAAACATTAGCAATTAGGCCCGTTTTGGCACAAAAGGGTTCATATTTCCTAAAAATCCTTATATGCGGTGATAAGCTTGACTTCGCCATCAATTTACTATTGCGAACCAATTCGCATCATGATTTTTTTGAAAATTTTATGTTTTTACCAAATAAAGATTTAGATTTCGTAGGAACGGTTAGATGAGATGAAGTGTAAAAAATTTCCGCAATCGGAGCAAAGTTTTTACAACAAATTTAGAGAGATATCGAATTACTCAGAGACTTTTATTGGGCAATTGCAGAACTTGCAATTATCAAATAAAGGCGTTGTATGGGAAGTGATCGAAAAAGTGCATCGATCCAATGCATTTCCAATAGAGTTCATTCTTGAGTTAAAGCATGTCAATCGACATCGAGTCATCAACGCATATCAGAAGTTGATCGATTGATTTATTTATTTATTTATTTATTTTGCTTATACAGGAACTCGACTAAAACAAATGACAGTCGAGTTCAAATGACTCTTAAAGTAAATCTTAAATTAATTATTATTAAAACTTAGTATAAGTATAATAAAACAAATAAGAAGGAAAAAAGAAAAAAAGCATGTACACAATAAGCACAGAGCCACACCCACAACCGATACATGATCAAATTGCAAATGAACCCCTAAGCCATCGCAAACATGCGTAACATGCTTGGCAACCGATAATAGTTAACAACAATTCATTTTCGAGTCATAATGACTTTTTTTGGGATAAAGTTGGTTTAAATACGACCTCAACATGATCCCAACAATACGTTGACAGACATCAGAAGGGCAGACAAATTTAGTAGATCTCTATACGGCAAGTGGTTTAGGGTAAAAGAAAGTTCGATTTTCTCATCTAGAAGTCCTTATGCCTATACTTCGCCGCGCGAATCTTTAATGGATTTTTTCTTGGCATTAGACGTAAATTGACGGCATATTGGCGTGCTGTCGGATAAAAAAGTCTCGAATACGAACTTCAGTTATATCAAAATAACTTATCGTAGGTTAAGGAAAAAAAAAGAAAAAGGAAATGTAAAATGTAACGCAGTAGACTATAGAGAAAATGTTCAAAAACCACTTTTGTAAAGACAAAATTGACAAAAACAAAAAAAAAAAAAAAAGAAGAGCAAATGTATTAATATGTTGTTGTATATGTAGCTACCTACGTCATTTGCAATCAATAAGTAATTTATTTTTTTGAGTTTGTAAGTTTTGTGCCATTTGTTAAACATACTTTTGTATAATACTTCGCGTCGCAGGTGAGAAAAACCTGAGAGCATCGAGCGTACTTAAATTCCTTTCAGTTCTCTTTGAGTGGAAAATTAAACAACATAAAAAGAATCCTATTAGTACGTTGAAAGCACTTTACAAAGACCGTCGCGTTAATGTGAATACAATAATGAGATGAGATCATCTTTTCGGTTAAGGGTAGAGCTTTTCAAAGTTTGTTAAAGTGGAAAATTACATCTTCACGGATTTGGTTTTTCTTCTGTTTTTTTCTTTTTTCTTAGATCGTTAACGTATATAATAATTTGTTAGGTATTTTGCTCGTTTTGTTCGTTTGTATTGTCCTTCCAATGTTAGATATTTCTCCGTATCTGAGAGCGGTTGTAAATTATCCTTAATCTGTGGAGAGACATAAGTCAATAATGAATGGTGAGCCCAAACACATACTACGATTTTTTTTCCTCTTCTTTCCTCTTCTTCTTCTTCTTTTATTTATTTCTTTTCTCGCAAAGAATATCAATTCATTCGGGTCGCAGGCAGTAAATATTTGTAAAATAAATTTCTTAAGAAATAAATTTTATTTTACTATAGAAACAGTGCAAAATGGAAAGGGAAGAAAATCACTAAGGAAATTAGGTTCGATTGTCAGATCTTCCACAAGTCTTTCACGTTCACCTTCATTATCTTAGAATAAAATAAATACAAATTTTTCTACCCACCACCGAAGGAAGATAGCGTTTTCATATTTAGCGTAAGCATTGAAAATTATTCCTATTGAAACTGAGCCCGTATTGGTCAAGGGACATGGTTACAGTCTAACGTAAACTTAGATCTTGTTTCAAAAAGGAAAAAGAAAAGAAGTTGGGTTTTATGCCCATTACACTTACTTATTAACTTTAATGAATACAGTGACGAGATTTCCCCGTATAATCCTGCAGTATATATACGAAAATGGAAAAGATCGGCCACATTCGTCTAATGTTTTAGAGAATAAACAAATTTTGCTCCTTAATCAAAGCATTTGCATTATCCAGACGGAAGCTTCGTAGACCTTTTAGTGTATATATATTTTTGTAGTCAGACGCGAATTCTTAATTGATTTTGGCAAGTTTTCCCATGAGTCTGCCTGTCTGTCCGTATGTCTGTCGCGCTGTTTATTTGCCTCGGGTGAAGATAGGATAAAATGGGTATTGGTAGCACGGAATGCATGGCAATGAGTTTGCAAGATTCGAACCCCCCGCCCACTATAACTTTTTTATTTATTATTGCTGCAGTAATAAGCAGGAAACTTGCTTTCGAGTTTCTTAAGTTCGAATTCGCTTATTTTCTATAATATTCTGGCTTTTGAGAATTTCCGATCTCTCTGCCAAATTAAAAGACGATATATTGACGTTCTTCAGAAATAAAATGTGTACCACCGACTTTGCATAGACGGACACGCGGAAATGCTTAAATGGATTCAGAATTTGAAGTTGATGAAGAATCTATGAATACCGTGTAGGGTCTCTAAAGCCTTACTCGGGGTGTTGCATACGTTTTGACAAGAGGAATATGCCATCATGTACCGGTGATGGATACACAAGCAGAATTAAAAGCACTTTTGCGTTTGTTTTCGCTTCTGGTGATGACAGATTTGTTTGTTGGTTTTATGCTTATACGACATTTGGTCAGTAGATGTTTCTTGTTTTGTTGCAGACGCCTATGTTATATTATAGCGGAAATTTTTCTCTCTCATTTTTTTGACTTAGGTCTCTGAAAATGTCTTGATAGAAAAAAAAATTTATTCATTTAAAAGTCACCCGTTTAAGGGAACGTAACATCACCTAAGCAAATTGTCAAGAGATAGAAGGATGAAGAGAAGAAATCAATTAAGAGGATGACATATGCATATGATCCTTATACCCATTAGACGCATTTCATCACCGAAAAACGAGATAGTAATAATTTTCTGATTTGAATTGTGATTACTTGAAATAAACCAATTGGAAGCCATTCGCCCCATATTTATATTTCTTCTTCATACACATTCTCATTGCAGTCCGATATGTTTCTTGTCAACTTGAGGTAAAAATCGGATACATTTGATAAAATAATTAATTAAAAAAAAAAAAAAACATGGAGTTGTTGTTTTTACCCATCTTTCTTCTGTAGCTAAATACGTTGTAGCAAGTACTTGTTAGGGCTAAAAGCTTACTGAACAAATGGCCCTACGACATACTTTCATAGTTAAAAATATATTACACATCCGCTTAAAGTGAATATATTTTGGTGGCTATAAAGTCGTCCGCGGCTTCCACGACATTTCCTAAAATTTATTCAAACTTTGCAAAGAGTTACCATATGTGGAGAATCTCCACAAACTATTATCGGTATATAAAAATAATATCGGTCTATATTCCAGACTATGTAAATTTATATGAACCGATTGTTCAATTTTTAATAATTATGAAAATAAAGAAAGAAAGAAAAGAAGAATTAAACGGTTGAAGCAGTATTTTGGTCTTAAGAAAGGTAAAACGAAAATTCGGTCCATCGTTCGTACATTACCAAAAAAAAAGGGGACAGTGTCTACTTACTCCACTTTGCTTATACATGAATGTTTTTCTCATAGCCAGCGGAACTCTTGTCCTGATTCTTATTCGTTTATTTATTTATTTTTTGTTTTCTAGCGACAGATTCAATGGAAGACTAAAGGCTTAAACCTCTTTATTTGACTACCTTTCAAACTTTGTAAGGAAATTTTAAGGCTCGACTTCATCTTGAGGCTATATTTTATTAAGAAATGGTTGACTTGTCAATCGGACAACGGGCCGGCAGGCGGACTGATTTTCTAATAGGTGAGAGGAGAGCAGAATAAAACCGATTCTATTCTATTGTATGGATTTCCAAATATTTTTTATTCTTTGGCGTGAAAATGACTTGGAAAAAATTTCCCTTTGAATAAAGGGAAATAAGGTTCCCTTTTATTTATGTATGTAAAAACACTGTTCTTAATATCTATCGTAGACAGACACTGCAAAAACTTATCATTTTGCGTCTAATAGCTAAGCGAATGGGATTTGCGACTGCCAAGTCAGTGTGCTCGCTCTGGTGGGGCATAATACTCTATCGTACCTAGAGTGAGTGCACATTCGGTAAAGGCATGACACTTACCCCGAGCAAGGCAGGCAATACCCGCTAGATTGCAACCGCTACCTACCTACCTTTGTCTTTTTCGTCACTTCTTCCTGACCGTCACCATTTTACACGTTTACGACCCATAAATGAAAAAGAGAATGAAAAGAGTCTGGGTCGAATGGAATACTAGCTGCAGTCTTGTCTGAAAAATTATTATCTCCTAGGGATTGCTTCATGTGCATCGGAAAGGAGCGAAATGTGTTCTCGAAACGTACAGATCTTTAATTTTTTTGCTTATTTAACCTAACGAAAGTGAAATAACAGATTAAGCTGAACTTATTAAGCAAAGTTTTAAGCGCGCAATCATGACTCTGATGGACGAATAGGTGAAAAAAAAAAAAAAATGCTTCGCTGGTACGTTATTATTTCACTTAAATATATGTAAATTCGTATGCTTCCAAAGGAATTTTCTATCCGCTCGCCTTATAATGCTTTTACCAATTTACGATATCCTTGGTAAAGTATTATGCACTTCGACTAAGAATGAACGGACAATTTCTTAATTATACAGTGAACATAAAAAAATTGTTTTAAAATAATTTACTTGTAATGCACACAACAATTCAAAAGACACCTGGTGGTCAAGATTACCGCGATACCGCATCTTCCCAATTTTTGTCTCATCATTTTTGTTCGGCAAAATTCAAAAATCAAGATCAAGCAGTAAAGCAACAATTATTCTAAACACAGAGGCTTTTCTACTTCCTCTTAAACTGTGACTATAAATTCTCTGCCATTTTTTATTTTAGCTCTTACACTATGTTCAGTGAGACTGGTTTTAATTTGACAGCACCGGAAACTAATATGTCGTACGTCAAATGATAATACGCGCAAAGGATCGAGTTTATGCCAACAATTTTCAAACTCTTGATGGTCTAAAAACTAATGCCCGTCAAGATATGGCGGAACATTTGTTCGTTATGTGCAGACATCGAAATGATCGAAAATGACCTCAAAAGAATTCAGTCCTTCAAGATGTCACATGAAGGACGTTTGAGTGATGGTATGTTGCACGAATAATGATACGGTCCAAGCAATATATCGAAGAAGAAATTGAGCCAAATTTCAATCAGAAGTCGGTTTTATTCACGTTTACTTTCGATAGCATAGAATGGGCGACGCTGTATATTTAATTCAGTTTCAACGGGTCTCTTAAATATAAAAATTTTCTATTTTTTCTATACAAAGTAGACGATACGAGATCTACGCAGATCGCGTTTGATAACATAAATAAGTAAATAGATCATAATTAATATTGAAAGTATGTGTAAAGTAAAATTTAAATAAATTGTTTTGTTAATACTTACGAGTTTAATTCCAAATCTAAGCGAAACTTATGATTAAAAGCCTTAATTAATAATGATGTACGATGAAAATGTTTCTGAAAAGATACGAAGAAAATGAAACGAAATCAGAGAAAATGTTAAATCCACGATATCAGTTTAATGATATTTTTTAAATATTTCTGTGCTATAATATAAAGTTTCAGCACAATATTAGATATGTATATGCGATACATATATATACACACACACATATATAGATATGTTTTTACCCCTTTAATCAACCGCAATATTCTCATAATTAAATCGAGTAATGTATGTATGATATTACATATGCTTGACTGTTTTTTCCTTCTTTTTATTTTCAATCCACTATCGCAGTGTGGGGGTACATTTGTTTATCAAAATGTTCGCTACACCGAGAAAGAGGCTTCATAGGCTTTATAAAGTATGTAAATATTCATCAGCGTATCAAATTCAGAATTCATATGCTGTCCATCTGTCCATGTGTTCCCTTATGTAATATTTGTCCGATCGCAAAGGTTAAGACGTTCGCTTCAAATTTGGTATAAACATTTCACGTTCTTAAAAATGGTCAACATCTCGGGGAAAGGACACGCCTAATATGAACTGAGATTATCTCTGTATTTTGCGTTTCTTACTTACTACTTGCAAACTGCAACGGATGCAAAATTAAAGCGGAAAAAATCATCCAAATTAAAATTAGCGATTATAAGAGATTCGGTCATATTTTTGTTGATAATGTTGTTGCTACGTTTTAAGCCAACTGTAATATATAATAAGCCAGACAGGTTCGTTTTATAGCGCATTTTAGACAATCAATCTTTAATGTAAACGCAATCTTTAATAAACGCATCAAATCATTTTTGTGTGTGTGTGTTGTGGGCATGTCAACGGAGTGGTTATACGGATTAATTTTTATACTCGGAAGCGATCGTTTTCCATTTTAGATAACTATTTGCTTCTAATTATTGAAATTTTTCTTTTTTTTTTTTCTTCAGTGAACGAATTGCGTTCATTTTCAAGCCTAAACAATTAAGTTTGTCGTCAATCGTCAATATTGGGAACATGTGAACATATGAACATATGTTATGTTTTTGTTGCAGTGAGAACTCTGGCAAGACGAAGATGGACGCAAGGACAGACATTATTGGTTATAAAAATTGAGATGAAGAATAAAGTCGGAGACAACCCAGAAAACCCAGATGGCAGAGATGAATACGTAATGCATGAAATTGAAGATTGAACAAAATACAAAAAAAAAAAGAAATTAAAAAGTAAAAAAGACAGACAAAGCAAAAAACCTGCAAATGGTTAAATAATGCACTGAAAATCTGTTACAAATCTGCACATGTGCTTTTGGTTGGTGAAGAGTAGAATTTTTGAAGCAAAAAAAAAAAAAGGGAAAAACGAAAGATAATATAACAAAAAACAACGAGCGAAGGGATCAAGTCACTACCACACAAATGCATGGTTCCACCTAATGGTAGTTTTTCTCTATTTCTTATTTCTTGCTTCGCTATTCATTACTCAAAATGTAATAATAATTTTCTTCTTCTTTTTTTTGTATTCTGTTCCGTCTTTTCATTTATGAATTTTTTGTCATTCATTTAAAGTATTCGTATGTATTTGTCTGTGAATTCTTTTGTTATATGTTTTTAGTATTTCCTGAATTCTTATATTTGTTGTGAATGAAATGAAATGCAAGTCTGTTCGTTTGTCTCTTCTCGTAATTGTTTTATTGTAAATTATAATAAATTTGAAAGCGAGCCATGAGACAAGCTAACAGAGTTAATTAACAAATATTTCTATGGTTAAATTTAAGTTTCCAAGTCCCCTTTCATTCTTAGCAAACCTTAAAGACAATGATACTGTGAGTTGACCGGGAATTAATATTTAATTCGCAGAGAAGCGAAACAAAGTTTCCTTAGTTGTATTTAAAAGGAAAACAAAACATTTTCTACGCTCTGTTTTTTTTTTTTTTTTTAGCGATAATGCATTGGTTGGCTTAATGAGCATCGCACACAATCAGCAAAAGCTAAGTTCTTAACTACATTCTATGGAAACTATGGAAAGAATCCACATTTAGGGCATTTTAGAATCATTATAAAAGTCACTAACACTCTCGATAAATGTACTTTAAGTTAACGCATTTCAACGTATTGGCCCACGTTTGGTATGGGCTTTGAAAAGAAGAAACTTTGTGATGGGCTCCTTAGCAATAATTTCAAAGTCTTTCGTAGTTGCGTTTTGGGTGTTCGCAAGTCTCAGCGAAAGATTACTGTCGTGGAAGAAAGTAACAGACGATTGGTCTTTTAAAAAAAAGATACAGAGGACTAGCGTCTCAGACAAAGAAAAAAAAAAAAAAACAGAAGGTTGTGCTATTTTACAAAACAAAAGTAACAGAGGACTAGTATCCTATAAGATTTTGGCAGAGGACTGGTATCTCATAGGATCCAAACGAGCACTGATGTCTCAAAACAAATGACAGGGGACTAGTGTCTCGAAAGAATTAACAGAAGACTAGTGTTCACGATTGTTATAAAAGCTAGATTACAAGCAAGCCGGGGTGGCATAGAATGTCGGTGCTTACACATATGACATACATAAGGCTGCGCGGAAAATTTTTCATATTTATTTAGGATTGCGTTCAGTATATTTATGTAAATTTATATATATTTATATATATCAGAATTCAGAATTCATGCAGAAATCATTCTCTAGATCACTGGGTATTGGGTACGTTGCGATGTAATTTCGTATGAATTTGAAGTTATGACCAAAGAGATAAGCAAGAGATAAGCGAAATTTTGGACCCACTTTGGCATGGCGATGCATGTTTCAAGAGCGAGCTGCCTGACCCACCATTCAAACGAGTAAGTGAGAAAAAGAGTGAAAAAATTCAAAAATTCCAATTAGATTTCGAGTTATGTGAAGGAGGAAGAGGAGGAGGAGGAGGAGGAGGAGGCAAGAAGATTGCAAATCAGTACGACAAACCTTTACGCGGCTTTCGAAGTAATTTTAACTTTTGGTTTTGTGTAAAAATTTACATTTCTTGAAAATTAAAATCGTTTTTATACATATTTCGAAACATTAATACATCGAAATAACGAGTAGAAGTAAAGCCACACATTTTCGTTGTTTAGTTTTTCCTTTTCGCCCATTAATCGCTTCTTTTTCTTTATGACATTTTACAAATGAAGATGAAAACAGTGTTTTTAAAAAGAAAAATTGTACAACAAACCAGAGAACTGTATAAAGGACTCAGAGGAAAGACAACGAAATAATAAGTTTTTTGTTTTTTATTCATTTAACAATGGAAACAATTTTATTGAATGCACCGAAACTGCTTATGGAGAGATCAATTTTTTGGATATCGTCGAGGCACTGCTTAAACACACCATAAGCTATCGATTGAAATCAATGCTACACAGAAGCAGTATAATGTTTAGGCTGTGCAGGTCCAATCGGTAAGTGTTATGCTCTTACCGACTAAGCTAAGACCAATTATTAAGTCGGACATACTGCAATTATAACTTGCCAACGCTGCCTTGGTAATCGCGATTCGTATTTACTTGTCTGTCCATGCGGAATTTTGCTATTTGAAGTTGACAATCATTGGTATCCCGTCGCTTTTAAGATATTGCGGCCATTTTTCGGCTCACTTCGATTAGTTGTTGTTATTATGGTTTTGCTTGATTAATCCAACTTCAAATATATCGCATACATGAGTGACATCATGCATATGCGATTTCGACAAGTTCGACAAGTTTGCATCATAGCAGCATTTGCAACGTAACACTTCAGTGATCAGGTAGGGGCATATTCCTTCGAATGAAAGAAGTGAACTAACAATTCAGACGTTTGTGCATTTTTCGACATAGAATTTAGCTTCCACGACGTGCCAAGAGAGTAAGTTCTGTACACTTGGACGGCATAACTTCTACTTGTTATGTAACGGCTGGAGATACGAATTTAAGATGGAGCCATAGTTTGGCAAATGTTCACAGATAAAATAACCTTCGTTCTTAGAAGATTTCTGTAAGTCATAAGCCGACTTTAGTTTATCTGTATTCATGGTATCTATGTGCAGTGCAGGCATCTTCATTCATTTTAGGATGCGTTAGGCTTGCGGATGCATTAATGATCGCAACATACTAAGGATTTCTCCCGTATCGGTAGAAGCCGAATATTACTTCTTTCTGGAGTTGTTCTTAACGCGTTGAATAAAAAACAAAAAAAAAAAAAAATTTATTTTTGTTATTATTTAAATATTTGTCTGCGTTTTCAACATTTTTTACAACTGTTTTCATTTTGTTACGTGATAGAAAATGCCGCAAGGAAGCAAAGAAGCTTTGCGTATATTGAGTTACAGGACGCTGAGCAAATAATTATGATAGGAGCCGGTGAAGTAAGACTTACTATTAAAATGAAAAAATTAATTTCTTAAGTATTTCAACAAAAAAAAAAAAAAAAAAAAAAAAAAAAAAAAAAAAAAAAAAGGGAAAAAAGGGAAAAAAGGGAAAGAAAAATCAACCAGTTAAACTAGTTACACAATATTTATGTTTCTTTTTTTTTTTGTTTTTTTCTTTCTTATGGAAGAGCGTAAAAAGACCCTTTTTTACTTTGGTTACTCTGTGTGTCTGGTTGTATTCAGTTAACCTATTGTTAATGTTGTTCCATTAAAATTCACAAGTAGGTCTGAGTTGTTTATTTTAATTCTTTTTTTTTTTTTTTTTTGTATTTCTTTTACTCTATTGTTACTGCTTTTATATCTTGACCTCAAAAATGTCTGCCGGTTGGTATATAAAAAAAAGAAGACAACGAAAACCTAAAAAAAAAAAAATAACACAAAAAAGAAAAAACAACAAAAATTCCTGATGTTTTTTTTAAACATTTTCAGCAACAAATAATAAAATAAGTACAGCGAAATCCTTTTCATATATATATATATATATATATATATATATATACATGTGTATATAAATAATTTAATTAATTAACTTTAAAATGTTTAATGAACAAGCAAAGCGTGTGTAATACCTTTTATCTAATAGAGACAGGAATCACATCGTAATTTCGATGAAAGCAAAGCAAGTGGAAGCATATTCATAGTTGCAGTAATCGCGCTCCACAAGCGAGCACCGGAGTAATGGTTAAAAAATGTCGGGAATGCCGGGCAATGGTAGATCGAACTCTTTTCTCTCTGCGGGACACTTGCCTTAAAGATACTAACGCATAAGTGCAGCAGTACCTTGCATTTGCGTATCGTCAATTTTGGATACATTTTCGTCGACCATAAACCTGCGAGCCCTTCACTGCACTTAAGCTACTATTTGCAAGATGCAATGGTTTAATTAATTTAAAATTTTCGAACAGCACAACTTATTTCACAAATTAAGTTCGTTGGAAGAGATGGAAGAGCATTAAGACTTGACAAGCAGAAATTAGGAATGGAAACAAAAGCGAAATGATTTTCACAAAAACAAAACAAAAGAAGATCTTTAGGCTAACACAGATGTTAATCAGTCTACAGTGTAAGATTTTTCTTCCTTTTGTCATGCAAACTATGCAGTGGTGTTGTCGAGCCGGAACGCTCCGGAACATCGTTCCGGTACTTTCTTTTTGGACAGGAACGCGTTCCGGACCTAAAAATGATTTCTGATAACGAGAATTTTTAATAAACATTAGAAGAAAAATATATAAAATTTTAAAAAAGTAAAGATTTCATACATAAATTTTAATGCAAGCGGACCGTACGTTACTCATCCCTGGTATAGTTTATTGCCATTAAACCCAAATGGGCCTGCGGCTAATGCTAAGAATTTTTATTATAAATTTGTTGTGAGCTAGAATTTCCAGACGTTGGTTTCCAGTATTGGTAGATGTTTTAAACTTTATTAGTTTCTTACTTATTATTATTATTATTACTCACCGCACAGAGCGGCCGCCTACCCACGATCGGCCCTGTCTATATAATTATATATACGCGGTCCGGTAAAAAAAAAAATTAGCACAACACCACTGAACTTATGGCGCTTGAGTAATAAGCAAAGATAACTGTAGTTCTCACCATTATAGACTTCTTGGAAAGTGACTCACGAGATCAGAGACGGCATATGCTTTGTTTTATGTTCTTTTTATTGTCAGTCTTTGGCATACAATTACTCTTTCCCTTATCCCTGATATTTAAGCCCATTTATTATGTTTGCCATACAAGATCAACATAGGATCAACTTTTTGCATTTAAAGAAAGTCTTGAAGAAAGTTGGAAAAATATCATGATCTTGGCACGTCAAGAGGTCACAAAGAAGAAGTAAAATAAACAAATGAATAGAAAAAAGGAAAGAGCGAATGAATTTTTTCACATTTCATTTGTTTGTCGCACGCGTTACCTTTGGAGTTTTACGAGAAATCACTTTTAAATCGCTTTCCTTGAATTTACAAGGTTTAGTTCAACAGGTACACAACAGACAGAGAATCATATAATCGGTCACCGGTATATGTGAATAATTACATATTAAATAATGCGAAAATTATTCATTCACATGACTGCGAATATCAAATTCATCCATTCATTCCTTTAATTCACAAGCATATGCACAAAGGTTCCCCCTGAACTATTTCTAAGCATTATATGCAACAGTTGTT
Organism: Glossina austeni; assembly: GCA_000688735.1. Taxonomy (NCBI): domain Eukaryota; kingdom Metazoa; phylum Arthropoda; class Insecta; order Diptera; family Glossinidae; genus Glossina; species Glossina austeni. The sequence continues at coordinate 221,529 of KK502401.1, forward strand.
GTTGTTGTTACCCCCTCCTTCGTTGTAGACGTCTCTAAAATGCGTCGATCTAAACTTTTATAATATATTATAATGACATTTACCCGCACACAATCCACAAACCACTTACAATAAGAAGTTCTTAAGTTTCTATTCACATGTTTGTATATAACTCTGGTAATAGCTAATAACAATGATGACTACATAACTACTCTCTCTTACTGTGTATTGTGTAGTTGCAAGCAAAAGGGTAGAGGGTCCCTTCTTCAGGAAACTATTTATTTTAAAGGTGCCTTAGAGCTTGACGAAAATCGGGAATACGATTTTTATGAGTTTGTGTATGTCAATGTGAACGTAACATTATTAAAGGATCATTGCCTTGTCCGAGTGGCAGTGAGTTAATCATCCATATATGTTTCGTAGATGATTCATTTCCCAAAAATCAATCATTCAATCTAATCGCAAAAGGGCGATATTATCCTGCACGCATTAAAACTAAATCAAAAAAAGGTAAAAATTAAAAGATTTAGCCGAGTAGGTAAGAATCGCACTCGACTGCCACCCTGCCAATGTTTGCGACTTCAAATCTAAATGCAGTAGAATTTACTTTAGAATCTTGGATATAGCGAGCGTTTAGTCGGTAAACGCCTAACGCCTTAGCGATTCGGGACACAGCCACTAAGACTGCGGCTGCTTACACAACTTTATAAAATTAAAAAAGAAAAAGAAACCAAAAAATTCGATCTTTCTTTTGAATTTCAAAGAAAAAGCGGGATGTGATAGCAGATCTGTTTAAGATTTCTTTATATGACCCCATATAGTACCGCAATCCTTTACGTACAAGAAGAAAACAAAGATGTTTTGAATATACGACTCAACACCTAATAAATACTGGGATCATTTATCCTTTTCAAGATTTGTATAAAGAAAAATTCCGTCTTTGTTCCGTTGGTTTATTTTGATCCCTTTTGCGAAAATCGAAAAACTAGTTGAACGCTCATCACAGAGGTCTGGAAGTACAATTAAAGTTGTGAAGCAATCGGATAAAAATTGAAGTGGAAGACGATGAGAAGAACTTGCAAAAAAACATGGTTTCGAGAAAAAATCACAGTTTACTTCCAATCCACGATGTCCGGCCGATTCGCGGTGCTATTGGTTTAAAACCTATGAACATTTGTATGGTTGTCTTTAAAAGCTTTTTCGCCCTTGTATCGCAAAATGTATCCTGCGCAGGCCAAATACCACTGAAACTGAAGTTTTACTCTTTTGCTTTTTTAGCTGAGCTGAATTGAAATCCACTCGTTTCACTTCGTTTCGAATAAAGTCGTATTGGTTCGTATTAGCGCTTTCTGGATGGACTTATGAGCACTGTTTGGACCTTAAATTTCGGCGAGACCGGCAATAATTTCAGTAAAATATACAAGAATGTAATTATTATTTACGGTATGTTACCAACACGTCCCATATCATTATTTGTTTTATTATGAATTAAAAACTAATGATGAATTATTCAAGTGTTGGCAGAGTAGTGCTGCCTATAATCGATTGGGAGAAACGAATAATAGAAGAACTGCTTGAAAATATTATAAATATAAGGGCGTACATATGTAAAGGCAAAGTGTTGCGAACAACAGTCGCGTGTTAAGATCCCAAGTTAGAGCCGAAACTATTGAAAGTATCGAGAAATTGTTTATTTCAGCATAACTGGGTGAATAAACCGTTTTTTTTCTAATTCCACTTTTATTCTAATTAAGTAACTCGCACAAGCCCGTTGGCCGCATTTGACATTCGGCTTATGCTACTACTACTACTACTATGTAAACGTAAATGTTTGGGGATAACAATCATTCAGCTCGTGAAAATTCAGGCAAATTTCTCCTTCATATTCAACGAATCTTTTACAAATCACTTGTGTTCTGCTTTCATCGATGAGCTCTTTGCCATTGTTGGTGGTTAAAGGCATTAAACCCATCATTGCAAAACTTTTTACGATTTCTAGGCGAAAGACAGTTTCAAGTGATTTTCATACGCATGTTGTTTCAGGACCGTTACTACTGACTAGGAATATACGCAATTTATTTATAGCATCTGTGAATATTCCTTTTGGGATTTTGGAAATGTGTTGCAGGACTGAATTAATATGTCGATCCTGCGGTCATGGGTGTAAGAACACTTGTATTAATAATTTTTTTACATTTTTTCTTCGTTTTTCTCCCTACCAAAATAATCGAATTGTTATGAAAAATGAGATTTTCTTCAAAATTTTCGCAGACTAAACGATAGAAGTCATGTCGCCCCGAGAAACTTCGTTATCGAACAGTTCAGAAACTGGAGTTTTATTTGAAAGCGATGCCGATACACCCGATGGTGCCTTGTCTGCCGATATATCGCAAGTGAAGAAAGTGGAAGAACGCAAATTTAAATTAATCTGGCGGAATATTATATTAATGTCTGTGTTGCATGTGTCGGGTTTGTACGGTGGCTATCTATTTTTCGTTCACGCCAAATGGCCCACGAGATTTTTCAGTATGTGTAAATAGATTTTGAAAGTATTGCTTGGTTAATTTCTTTTTTTAATTTCCGCAATTGTAGCGATTATGTTGTACTTGATGGGAACTCTAGCTGCTACTGCAGGCTCTCATAGATTATGGAGTCATCGCTCGTATAAAGCAAAATGGCCGTTACGTGCGCTTTTAGTTTTTTTTAATTTAACCAGCTTTCAACTCAGTTGTTTTCATTGGGCTCGTGATCATCGCGTACATCACAAATTTTGTGACACCGATGCTGATCCCCATAATTCCTCGCGTGGCTTTTTCTTTTCACACATAGGTTGGCTTTTAATCGAGAAGTATCCGCTTGTTGTCGCCAAAGGTAAAAGTCTGGATTTATCCGATCTATATGCGGATCGTATACTTATGTTTGAAGACAAGTAAATTATTGGCATTACAATCAATATATGAAACATTTTCAGTTCAATTATTATTAACCCTTGCAGGTACTACTTTAAATTGACGCCTATATTTGCTTTCATATTGCCTGTGATTATACCCATGTATATGTGGAATGAAAGTTTCATTACCGCTTTCTGTGCACCCTTTGCGCTGCGGTTGATTATTGTGTTACATGCTCAGTGGTCTATAAATAGTGCGGCTCATATGTTTGGTTGGCGACCCTATGATAAGTGAGTAGCAGATAATAATAAATAATTGTTAGGGTGCTTTGATACGCAATTCATTCGATTCATTTATTAAAGGAACATTAATCCCACCCAAAATGTTGGAGTGTCAATCATATGTCTCGGCGAGGGTTGGCACAATTATCATCATGCCTTTCCCTGGGACTATAGGGCTGCCGAATGGGGCGGTTCTTCTTTAAATTTAGCTGCCGCGTTTATCGAACTTTGCGCTAAGATAGGATGGGCGTATGATCTTAAAACTGTATCTCCCGAGATGATTGCAAAACGAGTAAAGCGTACGGGTGACGGTACGCACGCGATTTGGGGTTGGGGTGATAAGGATCTAAGTCTGGAAAATAAACAAAATGTCATGGTGTTGCATAAGAGAGAACACGAAGAAGTTAAAAACAAGTAAAAAAATTATATTCGATTGTGGCCGAATCTATTACGCCTAACACCTTTTTGCTTAACGAACAAAAAGCAAAAATCAAGAAAAATAAAATTTTGATATTACATAACATCGGGGGTGCGTCGCCATTTTTTTCCATTTTTGTATCATTTTTGTATTTCGCATTTCGCAACAGAGGGGTTCTCAGTTTACATAGTACTGTAGGTGTCTCCTACGACATACTATGATAAACTTGTACTGAATGCAAGAGTTCTAGACAAGAAGCAAGGGGTTAGAAGCTACTAATAAACGGATAGAAGTCGTTTTAAGTTAAGTTTACTTTTATTAATAAAATTATTATTACGAACTAAGTTTAAAGATGAAAGAAATAAATTGCAGGAGTGAAGCAGAATTTATTTTTATACAATCTTTGAGCGATCAATTAAATCCGACGAAGACAGTATAGATTATGGAGAATGTAGGTTCTCTTACAGGCATAGTTCCAGTCACCTGAGTACTCGAAGAAACAGCCCCAGTTATTATTGTTTTATAAGACCAAGGAGCTTATGGTTAATAACTTTACCCAGTTTTCCACGCAATCATCTATTATCGCTAAGAGTAACCTAAACGACCGCTTACGTTACTCGTATCTAAAAGATGATCTTATGCGTTTTAATTTATTGGAAAGATTTTGCTTTTAACAAAAAAGAAACTTTAGTGAAGCCATGCCGGCCGGATCACTAATTCAGTCAGATACTAAAATTCCACAAGAAACAATTTACGATATATTGAATCCAAACTGAATAGATTTGATACAAGATATGCAGTAAAAACCAAGACCGACATCGTTTAAACGAAAGTTCGGAAAACTCTAGCACTGGTCATACAACACATAAGGTTGAAATTACTTACTACTTGAAAACCCATAAAAAAATTTATTTAGATTTTTTTTATTCGGCAAGTAAACCTTTTCGATTACTAAAGACATCAAGGACAAGACATCTGCTTCAGCAGCATCCCAACAGGCAATATTGAGTGCCTGGTTATGGGTTTAATAGAATATATAGGAGAACGCACCCGGTGGGGATCGTTTGTAGAACGATGCTTGAAAACATTTTACACTAAATGTACAAACATAAGCAAATTAATAAAATAGAAAATATTTTTTAATTTTTTTTTTTTTAATTTTTCTTCTTCTTGTACTATCATAAGTAATTTATTGCTTTAATGATAAGTTTGCACGTTATGAGCATATCTTCTACGCAATGGCGTGGCATGTTAGGCTATATTAAGGTTTTGCGAGTATATCCAACTTCCATAATGGGTTGGGCAACCGATCGATATCATTTTATGAAACGAGTTAACCATTTCTCTACGATCTTGCCCGAGTGCAATGTTTTGCTCTTGTTTTTACATAGAAACTATTTTAAAGGAGGGCGCGTCAGTATTCCCACAAGGTACCCGAATTCAATTTACACTCAAGGTAAGGAATAGTCATCCTACATGTAGATTGTCATCCTACAATTTTTTTAAGTTACTCAGAAAGCTATACGCAATTGATCAGTAAGTTGAGGTCGCGATTTGATGCTCTATTCAGCTCAGATTAATTTATACTTCCAGCTATTTTACTAAAGGATAAAAAATAGTAAACTAAAAAACTAAAAAGTTTTTTGTCTAAGAGCGGAACTATGGGTTTACCCATAGATGTGCCGAAACCTTCACCTCTTCGTGGTGCTCCCTATAAAACATTGACTGCTGCATTATGGCTCTCTTGTTTCCTTTGGTTTTGAGAGTCGCACAGTCAATGGCAAAGAAAGGTTTAAGGCTTACTATTAACCTAGCAATAGGTTTTTTTCTCTTTGAAAGCGGAAGGGGTCTAGTCGGGAGGGGCTATCTTTCTTAAAAAGAACCATTTCTTTCCCTATTTGGTTCTCTTGGTGGAGGTCATCTAACGATGATGGCCAGCGATATAAAGTGGGTTGGGGCATAGCTGGGTGTGTGTGCTGTGCGACGACAACCTTGGAAGCATTATTTCGTTGAGGAAAGTTAGTGATGACCTGGCCGTCCGGGACGTGTGGATAGTCCAAAGGCAAGTGTGGCTGCGGCCGCGTACAGTATGAGATCACCCAAAGCTGTATAGCTTGGTGTAAGTTCTGGTTTGAAGGATAAGCCAAGAAGTTGAAGGGTGTCCACGGGGGTCACGTTGCCCAAACTAGGATTGCTCCGGCGGGAAGATGCACAGTACCCATCGGAATGCCGGACGAATGCCTTCTTGCCTGACTGCTGGGTACGGCCCTTCGGAGAGTATTGGTGGTGGCTATGGTTACCCCAAAGTTTCGCGGGGAGCTATTAAAGAGGTGCTTAGATAGGCCTCGACGCAGACCTTTAAGCGAGAATTTGGCCCACACCCATCTTCTATTCGGTACCTCAGGGTAGCGAGGCCCCCTTCAATGGGGATTGTCTCCCTCCCTGAGGGGTTCTCAATCAACTTACCTCTTGATTGCCGATGTTTGTAGGCCACCGGTCCGATTAAGGCTCCATGCTAGGTGCGGACGTTAAACACACATACAGAAATGTCTATTTGATCGATATTGACAGCACTTGAAGCATTCATTCTAGGTAAGTATTTCCGGATTTTTTTTTTTTTTGTTGAAATGGCTGCAAAAGGAGACAAAGTAAGGGGCACTCCCGGCGAAATCTTTTCATATCAGCTGAGAAAATATTGTTCAAATTTGTTTTTACTTCGGCATTGAATGGCTTGAGGGAATTTTATAGTTTTTTAATACATTGCAGAGTACTTTTCTTTAGGAGAATAATTGAAATCACATTAATGTTGTTTTCTTTCTTTGTTGATAAACTTAACATTGTCGGGAATCTGCCTACATACGCGTAATGGGATGGCGTTAATTCATTTTAATAAACATTAAAGGCAGTGTCTTCAAAAAGAAACTGTGAAGCTATCAATTGAGTTGAGTCTCTCTAATCAATATTTCTTTTTTCGTACGTAAATGAATATAAATTGCAAAAGGCAGACAAATAGATGATACGCAATGAGGCGTAATGCCTCGTTCTGTTAATGAGAAGAAAATCATATTGTAAATCATCATATCATTATAAATGCCGTTCATTCATTTTATTTTATTATATAAATATTTTGAAAAGCATACGCCGCTGCCATCGAAATGTTTTTCCCAAAATATTATTTGCAAAATGTTGTTTATGTTATGGCTTCTGAAAAACAACAAACGGCTCTGCATTGATAACAACTCGCTCTATTTATAAGTAATTTACATATAAATTGATAAATATCATTAAGAGTTTTCGATTATATACAAAAATAGACAGAAAGTAATGATAATAATAAACTTTTCCGACTAAAACTAAAGATAAATAATATTGTAACATAAACACTCTCTCTCCTCTTTTATGAATTTTGCATTTTCCGTGCTTTCGGTTCGCTTACTTAATTCTTAAGAGATCTATTTGCAAATTATTTACAGGAACTTATGTTTACAACGCTTTCATTTTCGCTTCGAACCTTAGTCGCGTCAAGTCCGCCCTATGAAACAAACGAACAATATTCGTGTAATATTATCGGATGTGTGTGTGCAGTCTATCAAATCCATCAAATTTCTCATTTTTCTGATTTCTGCAAACACTTATAGAATGGAATGGAACTATGGTCGAGCGTAGGAAATCTTTGCTAAGCATTAAGAGTAGATTTGTTAAAGGGGAAGAAGCGAAATGGTTCCCGGGTATATATGCAGCATATACGCTAGTGCTGCACATCCATATGCTCACGCTTTGACATACCTATACTGAACGACTGCTTGTATAGAATTGAAACCTATACCATTGGTATAAAGATCAATGTCTAGGTTGTGTTTACCTAAAGTGTCGGAACAAAGCAACGCGTCACTTATGTTTCATAAGGCAACCAATGCAATTTCAATGCATAGAACTTATTTTTACACATAATAAATGAAGTTCAACATTTCGTTTTGTTCTTTCGGGTGATCGGGTGAATACATTAAGCAAAGAATTTGCATTAAATTTTCTTCGACTAAAGTGTAAATGGAAATGATTTCCACATTTCGAGATTAAGACAAGACTGAACAACAGAGATAGCGAATGACACGATACACAGACGCGTTCATAGTCAGCTGTTAGATGTGTGCAGCACACAATGTGTGTGCATTAAGAAAATCTCATTTAAAATAATTGCAAGTTTTTAGTGAAAACAAGCACTTGCTACGACTTCAACTTTGTTACGGTCAAAAGCATTTCAACTCGAAACGAATGATATAACGGACTCTTCGGCAGTAAACATAATGAGATAAACCGTGAAGAGTGAACGTTTTAAAGTCTCTTTTTGGGGACAAAATGAACGCACGGCATCATTCGGCTAATGTGCTTACAGTTAACTTGGACGCATTAATAATTTGCCCCACATCGATATTTCTCTTTTTTGTTTATTCATATACACACACACACACACACCACTACCAAGACCTAATTGCATTGACAAAGGGATGTAATAGCAAAGAACGTCTACGGTTATGTGATAGACATTCAACGCTCACTGCAAATAATAACTAATTTGTTTTCGTTTTCTTTCCTTTTAGGTTAATACACTTGTAGCCTTTTCTTTGCGTGGAAGCAAACAAAACAGAAAAAAAAAAAAAAAAAAAAAAAACCATTTCAAAAAAATATTTACACCATTTTAAATGCTACACGACTTCGCGTGCACGTGTGTGTATATGAGATTGAAAGATGTATACATTTGAGAATTTGTGTATACACGTATTGTTACCCGATAGAAGTGGCATTTGTGTATACGATGTGGTGTGCTAATGGTAGCGATGCTGCAAGTGATAATTGGTGCTAGTCAGAGACTGCATTGTATTGTTATCGTACGAGAATGCTGCCCGTAAATAGTTTTCAGTTTAAAGTCGGTTAAATTGTATGCTTCAGTTACTTTTTCTATTCTGGTATTCTGTTGTGTTTAGATTGTTGACAGGGTGCCAAATAGTGCCAAACACTCGAAATTGTTGCACAACTGCCGTTTATCTTGCCCCTCGCCGCTTCGCTTTTATCAAAGGTTGCATGCATGTACAAAAAAAAAAAAAAAAAAATTAAACAAAAAATCGAAAAAAAAAACAGACTTGACTAACAACTATATAGCTGAGAAATTTTTTTAAAAGGCAAAAGAATGCACAAAACAGAAAATAATCAAACAAAGTAGTAGTGCTAGTAGTACTGACGTGGTTTTGACCAGCAACAACAAAGCTTTGAAAAATTGTAAAGTTACGCAAAATGTTTAGAATTCGTGATGGTTGCAAGCACGCACAGTGCGCCTTCGATGTTATGTAACTCATAAACCTACAGCCTTGCCTACAGCCACACACACATTCACGTAAGCGTGCATATACATTACACTTGGAATTATATTTACCAATCTATATATATATATATATATATATATATATAATCCTACGGTTAGTCATAATATCATTTCTATCATTTTTAATTACATAGACATTAGCGAACAACAACAAACTTATTGGAAGAAAATATTAGACAAGATTTTATATTTTCACACTGAGAATAATTCAAAAGTCTTAAAATAAGAAACGACAACAACAAAAGGGAAAACAAAAAGTAGTTGTGTAACCCTGGCTGAAGCGCAAAAATACGTAGAGTAGTTTAGGTACGTTGCAGACCGCTTATACCTTTCTCGGTAACGTGATTTTCATACTTTTACCCAAAAACATACAAACAATCAAAGTTCAGTCGTATACGTACGCTTGCCTTTATGTAAAAACGAGAGCTCGCTCATTCTTAACAAAAACGAAAAAGAGGAATAAAAAAAACAAAAAAATAAAAAAAAAAAATAATAATAATAATAATAATCATCTGACCAAACTATCATGTTATGGTTTGTTCATACGAACACAAATATCCAGGCATGCATACATGCATGCATGCGCCTGCCTGTGTGCACACGGCACAGAACCTCGTGTGTATCATATAACATACAATTGAAATGCAAATGTAACTGTTTTCCAGTGTGTGCATAATTTTTATTGTTTGTTATGCGGAAAAATGGATTTTGAATAGGCTTAAATATATGCATCCGTGTGACCTTTTCTCCGCACTTCGCAAACACTTTCTGCATAATAATTCATAATAGCTACAGAGACGTAAAGTGCGTGCTTAAATTAATGTTCAACATTCACATCTTCAGATTTCCATACAGCTTTTACAACTGCTTGAATGTCCATTCTCTTTGTCTCTCTCTCTCTCTCTCTCTCTCTCTCTCTCTCTCTCTCTCTTATACTTTACTATCTTCTTCTTGTTTCTGCATAAATTTATATATATATTTTTTTTTTTGTGAAAGTTATGTAAAGTTCTTCATGATAAAATCGAAAGGAATATTTTTTATATGGTTGATGATTATCGTATGTGTTTTCTCCTTTTTCGCTGTATCACAAGTGAAATTAAGCTGAACTTACTTGGGTTAAAAATAAATCCATTTTCAAATCCCAGGTATAAGTTGGAACTTATCATGACAATTAGGTAAACAACTTGCCCGGACAGAATTATATCGTTCACGATAATTCTCTTGTCAATTTCATATCAACCTCACAGACCTTTCAGCATCTGCTGTCAAGTCTGTTTTCAAATCTCAATGCGGCAGACTTTACTTCGGTCGTAGCTATTGTAAGTGCTCAGTCGCCATTAACTGATTGTGCGTATGTCCAATAGGCTGCGGCCGGTGTCCTATATTTTTTTCTTCCATCACTTTCTCCCCACCGTCATCGTGTTTGACGGATAGGTGACATCCTTGAAATTGTTGGTCGTAATATAAGAGAAAAAATATCGGCATTTCAGAGCTTCCCCAAGTGAGTCCGTGCACTTGAATTTCAATCAAGTTTCTCAATACTTTTGCAGGTCAGAGAGTTAATGTCCAATTATGATAGCGACTATCAGTCTTCTTCGCGTGGTCTGCTTAAGGAAAAAATTCAAGTTTTTCCAACACCCATAGTTTAGTCAGGAAGATAGATCCTAGACAACTAGTAGGAACAATTTTCTCAAGTATATGTGATGAACTATAAAATATATCCTGCCCGACCTGATCTGAGTAGACATAGCGCTGTAATAGTCTCATATCGTTTGTTCGACATGTTTACGAAGATGATAAACGCCGGTGTTAGTCTTGACTTGCTAAAGGCTGAATAATAAAATATGTGTTAACATAAAAAAGCTTATTTTGTGGACCTAGAAAGGTCAGAATTGCCGGCTTAACTTTTCCTTTCATTTTTTTTGTTTTTTTTCCTTGACAGTAATTACGTTATTGTTATTCATTATTATGTCCCTCCGTGAAACGTCCGTTTATATTAAGAAGTAAATATTTTTATGTTTTATAAATTATGTGACTTTTATAGGGAACATTTGGTGGGCAGTTGTAATAAAAGACCAATAGGATGAAACGTGTAAAGAATTTTGAACAAAAAAACAAAAACAAAAATAAAAACAAAAAGAAAAAGAAAAAAAGAGGAGAAAAAAAGCGAACAGAGAAATTATCCGAAATTTTAGTGGATATTTAGAACAACAAAGAGTGCTTAATGTACGTATGTATTTTCTATGAATGTTAATTTAGGCAAATCGAGGTCACTCATAAACATCTCAATATCTATCTACCCATTTATTTTGTTAGCATTCATGCTGTTTTCAACCATTAATGTTGACATTTATTTAGTCGCTTTTTGTTATAGTGCTGCTGGCCGTTCATTGTGAATAGATTTTGAGAATTATATAAACGAAGTCTTCATCATTTTTCTTTGTTGGTTTTTGTTGTTTGTTTGATTTGAATGCCAAACCATGCTCTTTAATTAGTGAAATTGAAATTGATTTTATGAAAGAGCTTTTTGTTTGATAATGTTTTTTATTTACTTTAGCTTTTTGTTTTATAATATCGGTGATGATGGTGATTATGATATGATGATAATGATGATGATAGTAATAATGATGATGATGATGATGATGATGATGATGATGATGATGAATATGATGGCAATATGGATGATGGCGGGATTAAAGTTTGGCAAAAGGGCTTTACAACAAAGCTGTTATTACATTGTGATAATCAAGCAAAGTGTCTTTATTGCTAGGAAACCCGAAACGTAATACGATAATAGATAATATAATATAAGCAATTGAAATAACTGCTCACTCTCTCTGCCTTTTTTGTTTTTGTGTGTGTTTTCAGTGTTTTCAGTAGTATATCCATAGAACATTTTTCGGTTGCCATGCCAACGATAATCACTTCACAGTATACATTATGAATAATGACAGTAAATAGTTAATATTTATATATATATATATATATATATATATATATATAAGAAGGTATGTACAAATTTAAAATTTTCTAATTCTACATATTTTTCATGTAGAAATTCTTTAATAACAACAACATATTTCAGATGTGTTGTTATAAGCGAACGCAATACGTTCTTGAATTAACTTTAAGAATAAATTCCTGAACTCCAAACTAAATGTTGTTATTATTATTGAATACATTCTTTGTTTCAATCATTTTCGTTCTCAAGTTCTCAATAGAATTTCATTCAATTTCATGTTTAGTTCGTGAATTACAATCAAGCACATATGCAATATCTTTTTGTTCTATGTTCTTCTTAAAGGGAGAGAAATATATACGAAAATGTATCAAGATTGCTCAATAAATTCGTAGGACGTAGGATATGATTCTTAGATAGTAGAAATTTATTAAATGGAATTTTTCAAAATACTCTGACCATTAATTTACAAGCTAAAGTCTTTCTTGTGATGATATATCTATATACCATCCTACGAACTTATTGAGCGTAGTATTATAAATAAGCGAACAGAAGCGAACAAGCAAAGATCATTGTATTAGCTGAAATTGTCAATCCAACTGCGTATTGAACACGCAATTTAAAATCAGGGTTCAGAGGCGAGACTAAAAAGCCACTTGAGAGCTGGTAATGATAGAGCAAAATAGTTGTAATTCCTTTTGCATTGAACGGAAGAACGGTGTTATATGAAGTTTTAACATTTTACTTTCATCGGGATTCGCATGCTGTGCACGATCGAAAAGGAATTTGCTGAACCTTTTGGAATATTTGAAGGCAAACATTTGTCAAGCTATCGCGGACATAACATACGCAGTTATTAACAATTGCTGTCATTATATGCGCGTCAGCCGTGTTCACAGCCGTCGGTAACAGAGCTGAATAATATTTTGTATAGAACATAACTGCAACATACAGCACAATTTATTTTGATGCCTTGATGCGTTGTTTTCCTTCTTTACTGAAATTTCATTCGATGAGGAAATTTGAAAGTCGATGAAGTGTACTTTTAAATGTGCAAAGGGAAGGGAATTGCAGAAATTCATGGTCGCTTAAATAGAATAAGTCGAGTAAGTAGCTGAAATTATCTCATTTACTTTCGAACTGAAGATGAGAAAATTTATTTATTTCTCTATTACACGAACATTTCAATTATAAATATTTCGAAACCAAAAATAGTCCACCTAATGAACTAGCTTAACTTTAATTAACCTTTGGCTATCATAGTGAAGCCTTTTATGTTTTGTATTTTTCTTTTAATTTTTCTTCTTTTTTTTTTTTTGTTTTGTGCACAAAAATTTTTTTAATAAAATTATGGGAAGAGAGAAAAGCCATACAATTGAAATATGGAAAGGGAAAAAAGTGAAATAGGAAAACATAAAAAAGAAAAAAAAATAAATACGAAAGGTCGTGATAGGAAAGGAAAAAATGGCCAACAAAAGTTTTTGAAAATAGCCAGAAAGTTCAAATGGAAATCGACGTTTACGTAGAGAAAGTGAAGGCAAATTAAAATAAATAGCATTTTAACTGAAATTTGATTTGAAGTTGAAAAGAATTCTTTCTTTTTTTTTTTTTTTTTTTTTTTTGTGCTCTTTCTGCTACTCAAAGTTATTTTGCACAAGGCAAGGTTTCCAAGGTTTACCTTTTTTTTTTTTTGTTAGCAAATAACAAAAACCTTTCCAAAGGAAGAGAAATGCCGAGAGAGAGAGAGAGAGAAATGCGAAAAAGAGGGGGTGGGTGGTGGGGGGATACGATGAGGGGGGAGGAGAGGCTAGAGGAGAGAGAGGGAAGAAGAGAAGGCAAAAAAAAAGTATTTGCAAAATCAGTGTTTGTACCTATAGATTATGAAAACAGGATGCTTAAGCAAAAACGGGCGCTGTACTGTCTCTAAGTAAATTTCGATTCAGCAATTTTTGCTTATACATCCGTTTCCGACAAAGCTTCATTTTAATATCCGTTCAATATGTATGTTTGCACCTACAAAGGTTAAACACCAAACCGACAAATGCACAAATTTCGAGAAGGCAGGCAAGGACAAAAACAGCATATGTTCTTATTGGACGATGTATGCAGCACATGGAAATATGAAAAAGCAAAAATGTGCTTATATAACACTTACAATGCCTACTCTATAGCCAGAGCTAGCAGAGAAAAACCAAACCTTACAAAAATCAAGAAAAAATAATAAAACGCTATCGTCATTGGATGGGATCACAATTTCTCACTGATGGAAAAGATAGAAGACGAAATTCTATGATTGCTTCTAACCTCTACTTGCATTCATTCATGCATACACACATATATACATATATAAATATGTATATATATATATATATATATATATGTATGTATGCACGTAAATCTGTGGATAATGTAAAACTAACACCGCGCATCAATGTTGTTTACCTTCACATGACATTCTTTGCGAAACGATATTTTGCAATGCTGCTGTGCTTGCCGTTCGCGTGCATGCATATGCATAAGAACATCATTTTGCTTGTAATACAACTAATCTCGATCAATCAGCACAGATTTGGGTTTTATTAAAGCTTTTAAGAAGCTTTAATTTTGGTGTTGTTACTTGTTTTTTTCCTTCTTTTTTTTGTTTTATTGAATGTCAGCAAGGGACTGTTGTGCACGTCTAACTATATGGATGATTGCTAACTTATCGGGGAATATCTTCGTCATCAAAAACATCGTCGCTGTTGTCGCAATTGCCGTCATCATCGTGATCATCATCATCATCATTATCATCATCATTATCATACTCTGTAACTGGATACGTGATGTTTTTCCGTTAATGCAGCTGATATTTTGGTGTTTTATGGCCGCTGTTTTATTCGTGTTATTACACATCCATTCATTCATCCATTTATCCATCCATCCATCCATCCATCCATCCATCCATCCATCCGTCCGTACGTCCGTCCATCCATCCATCCCTTTTCGTTGTCGTAGTTGAGTTTATCACTACGTGAATAGCAGAGAATTGGAACGGCAGGTAGAGATGAGAGACTTAAATTTTTTTGCTTTTATACATTGTGAGGTGGAGACTGAAAAATCTGCTTGTAAGTATATTTGTTTTTGGTATTTTACATCAGCCTTAGCATATGCTAACAAATGTTGCTCTTGGTTTTACTAAATAAGTACGTGCGTACACAATTTTGTTTTACTGTTGGTGATGATATACTCTCTCGGGATTTTCCCTCAGGACTTGCAAAATTCGATTTTAATTTCATGTACCCTCTTGTTAACTATCCTTTCCTTTTACCTTCAATGAACAGATTTTTGCACTAAGTTTAAATATTAGAAACTTTATATTTCTCTCTTCCGTATATAGGCATACATATACATATATATATATATATATATATGTGCATACATATATATGTCCTATGACTTTTTCTATTAAAGGATTTAGAAGTTTTATTTAAGGGATAAATAAAGTTTATCGTTTTATTTGCGTCATTGAAAAAAACACCTCACAATCCTTGCCTATATATAAATATTTTTATATATTTTTCTATATATATTTAATATATTTAATTATTTTACATTATGAAAATAATTCAAATTTATCTCTTTGTAGTTGCAGTCTATCTGCTTAAATCGATTTGCAATTTTATTTAGTTAGAAAAAACGATTAAAATGCAAAGAAAACATAAATTCGTTGCTCTTAATATCTTTACACGCGACTTATTCACTAATAGCTGTTCTGCCTGCTAACATTTTTCTGAATCGTTTATGTATATGAAGAATTGAGAGAAAAATGTCAATTTTGGAGTAATACTCACTTTGTAAAGGGACATAACCTGCTTAAAATTCTGCTCAGTTACTCGGATTATGGCAAATTTCGATCACAATTAAAAGGCACACGATTAACACAAAATGAAATTTAGGAGATTTATCTTTGCCTCAAGGCGAACACCGTTTTCTTACTTCTCGTACATGTCAGAAGACAAACTCGGTAGATTGCAACAATTCTCTCAGTAATATTTTACGTGGACGCCTGAAGGTGCTTCTTTAGTTACACAGAGCAAATAAGAAGCGTTAATAAGCTTTCGCCGGTGATGAGGTTAATTCCGATCATTTATTAAGTATTAGAATGGGATGCAAATTTTGAGCTATTTTCTCTCTCTCTCTTGACAAGACAGTGCTTATTTAACACCTCAATATTTAGTGGTGATGAAATTTCTCGAAGGACCGTTTCAAGCTTTCAGGATACAGCAGTTCTTTGCCTCTTTGCAAATCTAGTGAAGCAACTTTCCATTGGGCTCCTAATAATTGGACTATTCATTAGCTGACCTTGCAAGCCTTGCATTACACTTTATGTCGCTGTGTACGTCCTTCAGCAATAGCACTTGCTTTTTCCAAAAGAGCTTCAATGTCTGCGCAAAAATACGGACAAAGATAACTAATTGTCCCAGACAGCTAATTTCATTTATATCCATAGTGGACCTTAATAGTAGCGTCCCTGAGCGGAAAAGAAATCTTTCTGGAGATTCCTTTCGATACATTCCTTCGCTTTCTTAGGGAACGTTGCAGGCCGTCCGGAGAATAAGACACTGCAGTCATAAATATGCTTCAAAGGTAAAAATCGAAATTAATTTTTTTATGCTCCGTCCTGATCGGAGCTTATACTATAGTAAATTTGAGGAAAGGCAAAGAAAAATGTTCTCAAACTATTTCACACTTAATGATTCCGGAGCAGATCGGACATTAAATTTATTTAAACGTTCGCAACGGAAATGCCCTTATCATGGAAAAATTTACACGCCTACAACTAACAAAAAATGTTGCGCTGTTGTTGTTAAGGCGTTGTTATGAATTCAAAGTCCGCCTCTCTTTAGTTTATTTGGTTTTGCGATGTGTAAGGGAGAAGAGCACTTTGTGCTACCCTTTACCTAATGACTTAATGCAAACGAAACTACACAAATAATTGTCTAGAACTGAAAATTGTTTTTGTAAAAAAAAAAAACAAATAAAAAAAAAAATTAGTATTTAAAAGTTTTCATTAGAAATGGATGTCACACATAAGCAAATCTTATTCGAATATTGCTTACTAATATTAAAAGATTTAAATATTTATTGAAATTTGCATGCGAACCATGCGAACCATACCTGAGCCAAGTCTCAAAAATATTTCGAGTATGGTTGAATAGTTTTTTAGAAAAATTAAATAAAATTTTTCAATTTAATTAAAGTAAAACCAACGAACTTCATTAGTGTAATGAATGCCTGTCTCCTATGCGTATTCATGTGTTTGTGTATTTACGTAGAAAAATGTAAGTGGAATTGGGACAGTAACGCCGGTGGCATAAATCTCACTTTGGTAGTTCCCAGACAAATTCATTAACATATACAAATACACATGCAAATGCAAACACAAAGAAATTATAACAAAGTGAAAATACTCTCAGGGCATTTTTTTGGTGAATGGCAAACGACGGACGGAGTTCATTAACTGGTACAAATAATATGCAAAAAATATTCAGTGAGAAAGACAGAGCGAGAAAAAAAAGTAAAGTAAAAAACAAAACAAAAAAGCCCAAGAAGCGGATTGCAGGAGAACGAAAACATGGAGAGTTATTACCGCATCTAAGGATGAGCACTCAAATATTTCCTTAGAAAGCCTTTAACAACAACTTGGGTACGTTAGGTCCTTTACAAGCATACGTAAAACGTTCACCGGTATATCTACAATTTTAGATAAACTTTTAGTAAATTTTTATTTTAATTTTTTAATTATTTATTATTGTGGTCGCTTTTTAAACAAATTATTAACAAATTCCTTCAATATCTTATTTATAGGTACATGGGTTAAGATCGTTAAAGATCGGATCATCATATTGAATTATCCTTTAAGACAATCGCTTTGCTTTTTGATTTATCACCACAGCAGTAGCTTAACTACAGTAGTTTAGCTTCATTTAAATTTAACGCGTAAACGTAAACAAGTCTGGAATTGAACGAATTAAATATCGATATAATGTCACATAACATGAAGGAATTGTGATCAATCGAAATTTCACGATCAAGAATATTTTATATAAAATTCTCTTCTTAAACAATTAATATAACTTTCAGGGGATGTTCCTTATAAGCGTGCGGGCGCAGTGACATTTAAAAATAATATTAAGTAAAAGGAGGTAAACAATATTAATAAATAATAATAATAACAATAATAACTATAATAAGGAGAAGAAGAAGAAGAAGAAGAAGAAGAAATAATTTTGAGGTAGAATGCGAAAAATCGTTTTTTTCAGTTCAACTTGAAACTCTCAACTTTTTGTACAGTACATATTTGATGGTATATTAAATTTTCCCATGTGTATGCCAAAAAGCGATCGGTGTATAAGCATTTTGTGAACCGATTTAAGCGTATCGGTCCGTCTATTTACGCATTCAAGTATTTTTATGATCAATCTGTAGGTCACAATTTTCAAACCATTATTGCAACATTGATTTCTTTTCCTCCTAGGGGAATAAAAGCTGAAAATTGATCGCGTCGGATCATATCTGTGCGTGCACTCACTCTCTATACAATGATCAATTTCAGTCAAACACAAAGTCAATAAAAATCAATACAAGGTTGCATTTTCACTTACTAAACCAATATGAGAATTTTAAGCGGGATATGCGGGCAAATGAACCTTTATATGGGGAACAAGATTAAATTTTTTGAGCTTAAAAATGAAAAATTTTTGCCAAATAATCATTTGAGAAATTAATTTACTGCGATAACTTTGGACTGTATAGACTCCATATCTGGTAAACTGGTCCTAATAAAGTTTGTTAACGCAAGACTCAGATGATGCCCGATGCGTCAGGTGTATATTTGAAGCGTTTATTGAAGATATTTACCTTTAATCTCCCAACCGCATCTGCACGATCAGAAGAAAATCACACATTTGCGTTATGCTTCACGTTACATAAACGAGGACATGCTAAACCTTTTCATTAAGATTATTCTTGACTAAGTCAAGTTATTCCAATAAAACATGAATTCGATATAATGGTCTAACCTGCGCGATTCTATATACAGATTTTATGTAAGCAACGCGAGGTTGTATGTAATTTCCCAACTCCATGGATTTTTTAACTAACTTGTCGTCGGACTATTTATCCTTGTATCTGAACATCTTAGTCTACCTTTTCTCTACCTTTTCTACTCTTCGCCTCTGTCATCTGGTATGGTGACGACCCTCCCAACTCTTTATTACGCCTCAACACTATCTTAAATGCTAACGTACAACTTAACACAATTTTTATTACTTTTGATCATTGGGTTACCCATAAGTAATCAATTATTTTCGCAAGATACCATTTCTCATTAGTCCTGCGGCAACCAGACAAGTGTAAGCATACTTTTTTTTCGTGTTATTCTTCAACCAGTTTGTTAGTAATTTATTCCCAACAATATAACTTTTTTTTGTAGCCCTGTAATAAAATGGCGGTCTTTGTACCTTCTGAGAGCCATATTCGTAATTGTGTACTTTTCCATTTTCAACGCCGGTTTAAGTGCCACGGAAACAACAAGCAAAATTTGCGACATATATGGAGATGTGTTGAAGGTCAACAAGTGTCAACGTTGGTTCAGAAAATTTGCTGCAAGTGATTATGACCTGCCAGATAACGACGCCTTAAAATCTCTAGTGGAGTTCGATCCAAGGTTATCTATACAGGAACTATCAATAAGCGTTGGGTCTACCTGGTCCACCGTACAAAGGCATTTAAAAGAAATTAAGAGAAAATTAAGCAGTTAGGCAGGGAACTTCTACCGCACCCTCCATACGCTCCAGACCTAGCACCGTCGGACTACCATCTGTTCAGGTGACTGGAGCATTCGTTACGAAATAAAAATTTTAATTTCTTATCCTATGCCCAAACGCACCTTGAGTTATATTTTAAGTTACGTCCACCCCACTTTTTCAAGAGGGGTGAGGGGGGGAGGGGGGGAGGGGGTGAACTTTTTCAGGAACGATGGCAACAAGTCATCGCACACGACGGTGATTACACAAACGATTAAAAAGTAAAAATTTCATTTTGTCTATGAATGTCTATGAATGCAAAATAATTGATTACTTATGGGTCCCCCGTAATATAATTAGTTAGGAGTGGCGATCGGGATGTAATGAAAAATATCTGGGGTAAAAGTAACTGGCATATGACATTTTGCTAAACCGAAATTTATTAAAAATAAAAGAGATCCCCGAGAGCTCCTATTTGCTATGCTCCCTTTAATTAATAGTTAAACCGATCGATACAATGAATATATTAACCGTTATATATAGATAGATATAATGGATTTTGAATTTTCGTTTATGCTTTAAATATAATATCTAGCAAAAGCTACAAATGAATTCTAATATAAATTTCAAATATTCATCAGGCTTCACTACATTTGCTAAATTTGAAGCTAAGCGGGTGCATGCGTGCATCTGCTAAGCAAAATTGAAACCGCAGTATTTAAATACTTCAGATATGTGTGCAATAGTTTGAAAAAGTTTTCATGCCAGAAATGGATTTTGGCAATATGCCCAAAATTAACATTTTACACAATCGCTAATATAATATATACACACATCCAAGCTTATAAATTTTACATGTGTGTACAGTGAAGTGCCTTCTAGCGGGACATACTGCGTTTATTGTGAATAATTGTCACAGTTGTTAGTCAACGAATCATTACTGCAAGGACTCTTGCAAATTAAAAATCGTGAGAAGGTATCCTGAAAATGGATTAGCAATCAAATTTTGTATCGAGACGCGTTATTTTTACAATTATCTTACATGTCACACGGAGTTTACTAAATCACTGTAATAACTAAATAAAGTTGACAAGTACAGGGAAATTTTCAAAAACCTCTCTAGAAAGTGAATAAATGTAGTTTTGGCTTAATTTACCCGCGTTACGTAAGACAATGAATGCGATCGCTTTGACAAGACAAGCACAACAATTCTGAAATGAAACTCTTCTTCTTCTTCTTTTTATAAAGATTTATCGGACTCAAAGACTTTTATTCGACACCCAAAATCGTCGCGATAATGGACGGCATTCCTGATATGTTTGCTTGATTTTTTTTTTGTTTTTTTTTGATATGAGCACTCATCCCCTATTCGCCTAACGCGGTGACGAGCAGAAAAAAGCGATGAAAAAGAGAGAGAAAAAAAGATGCAGGGAGTTGGTTAACGGAGCCTAACTGGTGTGTGTCCAAGCAGTAAGTCTTATGTCTTATGACTCTGAATACTCACTCGACAGTTCCGACCGAAGTAAACTCTAACGCACTAAGCACTCACGTGATTCTTACCTACTCGGCTACTGAGATGGATTGATTGAACAGTGAATCTCTGAAATTCTTTCCAAGAGTGAAAGTATTAATCTTTTGAAGGCATAGATAGAAAATACATTTAGTGAAAGTTTTTGCTATGGAACGTCTAGAATTGTTGGTTAAAAAGTGGGGATGAGTTTATTTCACGAGCTCCCCTCTATTGTAACTAAATTGAAAGACTTGGAAAAATTTTACAGAAATTGAATGCCATCTCGAAGTTTTAAACAAGCGAGATTTGATACATTGTATAATGTCCGTCCTTCTCTGTTCGATATATCGCTCGTTCACTTACTGAGGAATTTCTTCTTTTTTTTCCTTCCCAATGTAACCGTTTCAGTCGTCCATAATGCAAGTTCAAGTCCATCAAAGGCATGACATAAATCCTTATCTTCGACCTCATTGCAGATTTTGTCACATATTGTAAAACTACTCCTTCTTTCAATTGCGAACATTTGCAGACATCGTTGCTATAGACCTAGGATTACCTAAAATTCAAGATCACCTCTCTCTCGAGAGGTTCTAAGAATGAAATCCAATACAGTCAAGTCCTTTTAATCCGGCCTGGGGGCACTTTTAAAATAGATGTAACTCTCTTTCTCTTGGCGAAATCGAAACTACGTACATGGCCGTCTTGCCCAACTCTCTCCAGAATATCGTTTGATTTCTCTATAATTACGATCGATCATTGGACTCGCGCACTGTCGATAGCATTCAAGGCAATGATGAAATTTTTAGATCACCGCTCTTCGTCAATGACAGAAATTAGTTGATGTGCGCGTCGCATTAATGCAATTGAAAAACTTTGCATTATGTTACGTGTACGTTACGTGTACGTTATACTAGTAGATACGCGATAAAAATCGAAAGCATTTTTGCATACTTTTATCATTTTTCAGGCGCCAATTGTTAAATAATTTTTATCTTAAACTAGTGCGAGCACAAGTCTCAATACGTTATTGAATGTTTTTTGTTAGTTTTTAATTCTTGCAAACATTCGTCTTAAGCGTAGAAGCAAGAAGCACGCATCAATTCTACCATAAATTCGTTTCATCGTCAGAAACGAATAATTTTGCTAAACTAGTTTATAAGAAAGTTTAACAACTAACTAAATAGTTGAAGCGAAACAAGGCTGACGTATAAACTTTACCGTATGAAAACGCAAAACTTATTAGAGCGAAGGCAATAATGGTTTAGTACGAAACTCTTTTTCATTTTCATTGAGCATCAGTCTTGTGTTCGAGAGACGGAAATGTTTTTTTAATTAATTAAATAAGCGATTCTGGATAATTGAGTTATTTATCTAAACGCTATGAAAATTCTTCAAATTCGTTCCTCCCCTTACATAAGTAGTTTGCATTTAAGAATTGTTAACTTTACCGTTGGAAATCTATTAGTCTTTTCAAATATCAAAAACAAAATGAATTTTAGTTTAAAAAAGTTTTGCGCTTCATTTACAACACCACGATGGGTTGTTTTTTTTTTTTTTGTTCACAATAAGAAAAGTAGAAAAGAACAAAAATCGAACAACAACTTAGTGCGGAAGCTTTGTTTTCGAAGGAGACCATCGTTATGCAACAAGCTTTGCATTTTATGCTAACTAAACTAAAAGAGAAACAACGACACAATTTCGTAGGACCTATAAGAAGCAAGCAAAAAAAAAAAATAAATAAATAAAAAAAGTTAGAAGAAGTTAGAAGTTACAGAATAGATAGTAAAAATTATTTGAAATTTTAATTTCTTCGAGTTTTTCACACTATGTACAAACAGCGCTACGCATTTACGATAAGCAAGATTCGCTTTGAAATTCAGATAAGGAAGCTGAGCTATATTAAGTTCCAGTTACTTCTCGCTATTACTACGATTACCAAGTTACGGTACGCGGGTTCAAATTTCAGAGCGGTAGAACGCATCAGTAAAGGCATAACACTTCTCGATTCGGCATCCATCGACTAGGTTAAGGCCACTCTCTCCACCACCGTCTCTTTCTCCCTTCTCGCTTTATTCTCACCCTTGCGGAGATGGTGGACGTGTGCACTTAGGGAACAATCCCTAAGTGTTTAGTCACTTTTTGGAAAAAAAAGCAATTATTTCTGGGAAGTGTGAAGAGACGAAACTATACCGACTCAATGTACGGGAGAAGCGGCAAACTCAGTGTACGATCATCACTTTGCGAGGAAGCAAGATAATAATAATAAAAGAAAAGTAATATAGCGATCATTAATTGTACTAAAAGTAGGATGTTGTGCTTGTTCGTGACAGTGTCGATAAACTCATGTCTGTATGGTATAAATAAACATAGAAGCAATTCAAAGAGATTGGTAAAGTTGTTTATTTTTTTTCTTAATTCATGATCATAGTTGCGATAGAAATAATGTCAACGAAGCAATGTTACCTTCTCCTCTATAGGCTTGAAAACGAACGTGATCGGCATTAACTTGGCATTGGCTTTGTTTCAAACGATTCGCTTGAAAGCCGAGATCCGTTAGGAAAAGTTAGATCATTCGAAAAGCTAAAGTAAGACCAACACATTTTTCTCCTCACTGGGCTATTTTGCTCTTCACCTATGTATTTATTTTTTTTTTTATTTTTTTATTTTTGAATATCTATTTCAATCACTATATCACTAATAAATAAAGTTTTTATCTCAAGTAAATATTTGTTTTACTGTATATGTCCTTACAATAGATTTATGGTACATTGCAAATAAACCCAAACACGAGCGTATATATCTACATACGTTGTGTTTCCAAATATAACAGAAAATAAATAAATAAAAATATATACAAAAAAAAAAAAAAAATACGAAAAAAAAAAATACAAAAAAATAAATAAACGAATGAAAAGGAAAACAAGATGAGAGAAGCCATAGAAAATATAAAATTAAATTTTGTACGATGAGTGTTTGTATAGGTGACTGGTTGTTAGTATACACATGTGAGTGTGAGATGCATTCATGTGATCGTGCTTTGGTCGAATTGTGTGGGACTTGGTATAATCTTTTAAATTGAAAATTAAAAACGACAATTGAATTATGCCAGACGAAGCATTGAAAAAATTAAGCTTTACACAAATGCCCAGGCTAACAAAACTTTTTCTTATTGTGTCTATGTTCGTGTGTGTATGTGTATATATACACACACTTGTGTATATAAGTACTTATAGGTAAAGCCTTTTTACAACATGTAAATTGTATAAATCATAGCAAGTAGCGAGCAGAGTGAGCAGAGTGCATGCGCTGGTCTTGAGGCAAAACTTCCACTTCTGTTCTCTATTAGTTTCCCGTAAAGTTAAATTTATAATTTATTTAACACTCACATACAACATCTCACACGCATACATTTTCTTTCTTTTTTTTTCTTTTTTTTTTCAGAGAGTGGCTTACAGTTAGATGTTGTGTTAGCGCCATAAGCACAATTCCTCATATTCGCTTTTGCATCTTCATTTTCTTCTACAATTTGTAAGAATTTATGGATGCATGTTAGCGTTATGTAGAAATTAAAAAAAAAAAAAAAAATAAATAAACGAACGAAACGAAGAAATTTCAGTAGTAGTTAACACAATTTATGGTTAACATTTTTCGTTTAAAATATGTGCATGTGTGTGTGTGAAATCAACATTTTGCGTTTTTCGAAAATTTAAAACTAAATACAAAAAATTAAAGAACGAAAACCGAGTTGAACATCATTCATATCCATTCGACCTCGGCACAGAAATTGCACAAATTTTGAATTACGCAATTACTTGAGGAAGATTTTTCATTCAATGTGTGTGTGTGCTTATTTTTTGCATAATAAATAATCATTTTCCTTCGGTTGCATAATTTTATGCATATACATATAATATATAGCAAAGAATAAAAGATTGCGTCAAACTCAACAGTTGAAAATCTTCTTCGGCCAGTTTAATTAGGCCTGGATTGTGTTGTTGCAATCAACAAAAAATCAAAAGTGTATTACGAACAAGATGGGAATAAGCAAACGAAACAAATATCACTTTCAGCATTGCTGGCTATTAATGATTATTGACATTGATAGGGACATTTTCGCGGATAAGATATGCGATCAAAGGCTCTATGCTCGACGCTCATCGATGCTGATTAGTTGATCGGCTGGCTGGCTATTAATAATTATTGATAGGGACATTTTCGTGGATAAGATATGCGATCAAAGGCTCCATGCTCGACACTCATCGATGCTGATTAGTTGATCGCCTGGCTGGCTGCCTATTAATGATTATTGATGGGACATTTTCGCGGATAAGATATGCGATCAAAGGCTCTATGCTCGACGCTCATTGATGCTGATTAGTTGATCGGCTGGCTGGCTGCTTATTAATGATTATTGATGGGACATTTTCGCGGAGAAGATATGCGATCAAAGGCTCCATGCTCGACGCTCATCGATGCTGAGTATAGCAAGAGATAATCTCGAA
Organism: Glossina austeni; assembly: GCA_000688735.1. Taxonomy (NCBI): domain Eukaryota; kingdom Metazoa; phylum Arthropoda; class Insecta; order Diptera; family Glossinidae; genus Glossina; species Glossina austeni. The sequence continues at coordinate 247,233 of KK502401.1, forward strand.
TCTTTGTCGATCGAATCAAGAGACTGTTAGACGCAACTCAGTTTAGCACTCAGTTATCATCAGCGGGCGTGAAATGTATTCGTGTCTCTGTTCAGTGTTGTTCCTATCAAATGCTAGCTTTTAACTGCATTTGCTTTAGCTGATAGGAAAAGTTTGACAAATCAAAGACATTGACATTTAAGCAAACTGACAATATTCATGAAATATTAAATCAGTGTTAAAATATATATAACAAAACAAACCCAACTATATAGGGTTGTTCGAGAAATAATTTCGATTTGATGTTTTTTGGCCAAAATGGCAATCGATTTGTAATAATTAGCGCTCTTCTGTTTATGTCATCAATGTAATCGACTTGAATTGATCTTCCAGAACACGATGCAGTGCTAATTTCAAAACTGCCGGAAAGAAGTTTTACAAACCAACTTTGCCCTTGTCATTCTGTCATTATATTCTTCTCATACACATGCGATAATTTCTTTCTTCCTTGAATGGTGCTTTTGGCCTTTCATTAAAGAAAAAAATGAAATGTGAGGAAAATGCTGCTGTCGCACCGCACAATACTTTTTCAAGGACAAACCTTTCTCTATCATCTATCAAAATATGCAATAGAAATGCGGCTTACGTGTGAATTTCAAACTGAAATTCACTGAAACTCTCAATTCTTCTATTGGGGAAAAGGACGATATGACTTTCCTAACACTCTAATATTGGTGACGTGTAATGCATTTTAAAATATTGCCCATCGGAGCAGATGGAATATCGAAACTAAACCATTTAAATAATATTGCAAATGTATATCATATTTTCGGACTCAAGCAATTTCAAAAAGTCGTAAACCTCATCTCATCTCATACTATTTTATTTACTTTCTATTAAATTAGATAAGAGTAGCGGTTGAACTTCAATTCTTAATACTTTCATATCGCTTTCAAATATTTTTCCTGTTTCTTCGATTTTAGTTAATTAGCTTAAATGATTTCATAGATATTGAAGAATGATACAATCACATGACTGAGGAGGGTGTGGCAAGCGGAATTTTAAATCCCTCAAAAGACGACTTTGCTAACACAGGTCTAGAGTTATATTACGAGTATTTCGAAAGGACGAAAGGACAACTTGAAAAGTTCAAAAAGCAAGTGATAATGGAAAAACAAACTCCTGCCGGAGCCATAGAAGTATTCGTAGCCATTGAACTAATTGCAATGGTATACGCCTTTTGGATTAGAGATGAAAACAAAAAATTTTTTAAAAATTGAAGCTCAAGGTTGTCATATTATTAGTCTCTTCAGTGCTCGTTCATCCGATATTTTAAGCTGACGCAATCTTGTTAAACTTAGTTTTTTAGAAAATTTTTAGTTTGGTGCGTTAAGTTTAGGTTTAGGTGTAGGTTTATTCTTAAAAACACTAAACAAACATTTTCTTAAAGTAAACTAAGGTTTGCACGTTCATAAATTAATTAATAGAAGGCCAAGCGCATTAAAAAGTTATTTCATATTTGTTTTGGTGCAATTTTTTAAAAAAATTATCTGATTTTCACTGCATTGCTTAACTCTTTCCATTCCTAAGGCGACTATGTGTCGACAATATTCGAAAAGTTCTTACACTAATACCCGTCTCGAGGTAGACTCGACATTATGTTGTTTGCAACAAGTAAAGTGATTTATCATTAAATGAGGCGCTATACGGTAAGTGGTCGAAACATCCGTCCGATTCGCTTAACATTCGTTTCAATAGCGAGACTTTTTTGTTCTTTTATTCTTGGGATTTTTCGCATGGATTCGTTTTTATGATTCGCTTCCAAAAAGCCCAAGATTTCTTGGAACAAGGAAGCCATAAATTACCGGAACGATGGTCGAAAGTCTTAGCTGCGATTGAAGCATATTTGCGATAAGAGGATGGATTGACAGAATCATATCCGTCCAACCAATCTATTGATCAAGGAGTTAATTAAGCTTAGTAACCTATTCTTGAATGATGGCTACGGGAAGAAGAGGGACGATAAGTTAATTTCCGAACTTGAGGTAAAATTTTCATAAAGATTTTCATTATTTAACTATCCTTAGCTCCCCGTAGCCAGTTTATTACGAGCTCCTTTTACATATATATATATATATATATATATATATATATATATATATATATCTAAGCATGTTTCAATTATATCGTGGATGTATTATATTAGGAGAAAGAGTTGAAGATGAACGCTATAGAAAGGCGTTTACTAAACGTACAACAACAATCGCTTTTTGGAAACTTTACTTGTTAAGAAGATGTTACAAAATTTGCCAAGTTTTAAACATAAAAATTTATACAGCAAATTAAACTAACCAGTAAACAATGGTTGTAAATTGCAAAAACACTTTAATGACACTTATGTGCACCCGAGGCCCATGAACTTTGTAAAAGAAGGCATCATCAACAAAAACAACATATATAGGGTAAAAAAATACAAAAAATCAAAAAAAAAAAAAAAAAAAAAAAAAAAAAAAAAAAAAAAAAAAAAAAATATATAAAAAAAAAAAAAAAAAAAAAAAAAGAGAAAAAATAAATAAATATATATATATAGAAAGAAGAAGAAGAAGAAGACGATGAAGAAGAAGATGATGAAAACCAACCGTTTCAGTTAGTTTGCGTATTCTTGTTATGAGAAGTTGTTCTATGAAATTTTTATAAACGTTAAATGTTTAAATAATAAACAGCAACAGCAAGAGCATATAAGAGAATAAGAACTATGTACACATATATAAAAAGTATAAATAAAATTCAAAGTCATAAGCCATCAAAACTTAAAGGCAGAAGAAGAAAGTAAACGAGCAAAAATCTAAAGGAAAGCTAAAGTAAAGAATGTGTAGAGCATAGCAAAGCCCTTATGTTACGGTTATATAAACACGCAAGTATGCCAAGCTTAGCTGTGCTATACATGTTTATATAAATGTACCTATTTAAACAGGTGGTGGTGTCTCGTCATTATTTAGCTCATCATGATTAAGATGAGGTTGAGGTTTAAGGCTGCGTTCTTATACCCGTTAAATTGCATACAATTTTGTCTGTTGAAAATAATCTAAAAAATTTGGGTAAATAAAAAACAACAAAAAAAAACACAAAAACTGGTGGCAAACTTTCTATAATTGCTTCTCGATGTTGGGCAGCGACATGATCGAATAATCGCATTGAATCGATTAGTATAGGAATAAAAAAAATATATACGATTTATCGGATAATTATAGAAAACTCATAAGTACGGTAACGTTGAGCTTAAGACGATATGAGATCCATTCCTGAGCTCTGGACTATAAAACTGCAGATGTTATGTGATTATAATACCGTTATAGTTATGTGAAGTTGTAATGCATTTGTCGGGCAATACATTACAAGTTAGGATGTATATTGAAGCTAAGGAGCATTAAGGGGGTCGATTAGAAGCATATCCTATAACATTTTGGAATGATAGGATGTCAAGTTGGTCAAGTTTGCGCCTGCAATTGCTTTCAAGCAGCCTATTAAAGGCATGGGAAAAGCGTTTCATCTTTGATTCCTTTTGATATCGCAAAAGACAAAGGAAAAGTGAATGGCGCCTCTTTTTTGTAATCAGTGAAGCAGTCGTTTAACATGACTCAGGCACATTCTTTTCCCTATCAGGTCAGATGAGATTCGCTAATGCGTTGATGATGATGATTCTTATTAAGGTGCGTTAGGCATACTTCATGTCTGAAGCGTTGAAAGAGGTTTTTCTCTGACGTTTCAGGCAAATTGGACACTTTCAGTTTTCGAGTTGCATGCAATTTCTTGGAGACTCGAAACCGGACTTCTGGTGTCTTGGAGACACCGGAAAATGGTTAGCAGCAAACTATTTTCCCTCACCTAAGCGCATCGTTGTAGATTCGGTAGCAATAATGATGCCTACGAAAAGTGTGTTTGCGCAAGAAACGTCTGTCCGATATGTCTGTTCCTAGAGATGTCATTATGTAATATTCGATTTTGCATATGGTTCTTTAAAAATGCTACACGGATACATGTATATGTTTATGTCGATGCGGATACGTTTAAAAAACCAATTACCGTGATAAAGAGGTAAAGTTATTAAAAATTTTTGGGAATTATTTTTGGTTTCCATTTTGCTAAACTTTTACCTTTGATTGTTGTTAAAGGATTAAAGTGTTTTCGGTAGGGATTTGCTAAACCTTTTTGAATAAACTCAAGTTTATTTTTAAATGATATTCTGTGTTGTATGAAATGTTATGCATATTTCCTTCTCTTTTCGGGCTGAGGGTTGAGGAAAAAAAAATGACCTGAGAATGGAATATTTCAGTAAATCTTCCAACTAACATATTATTGTTTGCTTATTCTCAAATTAGTCGGTCTTCTTGTCTTCTATTGGACGAGACGTGTACAACACAAGTGCTGCTTATTGTTTATAATAAAAAAACTTGTGACTTTATTTTTTTTTATTTATTTTTTTTTATAATTTTTTCGTAACATACCACATATACATATATGTTTCATTTAGCTTAACAAAACCTAACAAAGTTTGCCTTGCTCGTCTCTGCGGCAGTCATACTTAGAGTGCAATAAAAGAAAGCGGTAAGTGTGACCCGTATCGTACAGCATGTTCGTTAGGTTCGTTCTTATTTAAAAAAAAAAAAAAAAAAGGGGGGGAGGGGCTAGTTCTGGAAGCAGGATAAATCACATAATAATCGTCTTTGGTCTAAGCGAGTTAAAGGTATGGAAATGCTGCTATCAACTGTGGTTTTACTTGCAGTTGAGTGCATGGTGCAGGTGATCCAAAGTTTGCCCCGTTCATCCATATGCACAAATTGTGTGCAGTAAATATATTTTACTTCCCAAGTCTTATACGTATTTATCAACTGTGTCATGAATTTTATTTTTATATTATATATATATATATATATAGTGCATATGCATGTATGCCTGTAAACAGTAAACTAAACCTAGATGATGGTTGAAAAGGAGTCCCCTAAAGTTTGAGATTATTATTAAGTCTAAGCCAATAGAATCTCTTCTATTATCTAATTTGTGACTGAAATCGTTCTTGGTTTGGTTAGGCATATTTTACGTAGATGACTACAAAACCTATTTGAATCTGTAGTTGTAGCTATATTATATATACACACATACATATATATACTGTGTATCCTGTGTACTTTAATGATCTGTATATTTAAATGTGTATGCATGTATATATATTTAGGTATTTTAGATGAAATGCACTCATTTAAAGTCTTGCCCTACTGAAGAATGCTTGCGAAATATTTTCACAACTCACTTAACAAACTGTACTAATAAACTTATCCTTTGGGAACGTTATAGTTTATCGTTTCTTTTTTGTCGTTGTTGTTGTTGTTGTTGTTGTTTATTTTTTTGTTTTTTTTGCTTTCCTTCTAACATTCTAAAAATTATTTTTAGAGAATTTTTCTCTTTGTGTAGTAAGGTGTGTATGGGCGCGCGTGTACATGTGTGTGTGTGTGTGTATGTGTGTATGTATGTTTGTAGATAAATTTGTGATCTAACAGGTAAATTTTAGATTACTGAGAAAATAGATTTTTGTGGTTTTTTTCGTATGTATGCAAAATTTCGGCATTTGTATGCATGCATGCATGCATGCATGCATGTAGCTGTTTTGGCCTGTGTGCTTATAAGCTTATGTGTGTTTCGGTTTTCATTTATTTTATAATATTCATTTAAATCCATTTTCGTTTAGCCTATGCATTAATTAGTAATGCTTATCATGATGGCAAAATAGGAAAAAAAAAAGCAAAGGTTTTTCCAAAATAATAAAAAAATATTTATAGACATTAGTGACGGACGAATCGACCAGTCAGCACTGACTTTCTAACTAACCCTATATATAAGTTAGTTATTATTATTATATCGATTTCTAGTACATAAATAGTTTCGTTAAAGCCAATCGCTTAGCTAATCGAATCCATAGGAGAGCATACGAGAAGATTTGCCCAAAGAAAACTAATCGAATTACGGGATTATTTCTTAGAACCGAGTTTGAAAGTGAACAACGCTACCGTATACAGATCAAAATTATGGATGGATTTTCACTTTATATAACGTTTAGTTCAATATAGTTTTGCATTACAATTTTTGCCTTCCGTCTCTTTTGAATAGAGGAAGAAGGAGGCAAGAGTGTTATTAATGTTGCATTTCGCGAATTGCTAGCAATTCTGGGACATCTGACATTTGAGACAAATACAATTGCAATCTTGTACATGCTCTTAAATTCTTCATGGATTTTAATGGATTCTGGATATATCGGAGCGAAAAATCACCAACAAAATCGTAAGACTAACATAACAACACTTATGCGATTGACGTCGTATAGTTTACAAATGTATTATAGATTTCGTTTACGACTTGTATTATAGCCTTACGACTGTCCATATCATTTCCAAGTCACGGTCGAAATTATTACACGACTACAGATTATTATTAGAAATGGAGCAAAATGGTATATGTTTTCCGTATTTCGTATATGAAACTTTTTTTAGCAGCTTTGCTCTTCTATTTTCTTAAGCATTAGTTGCCTATCAAAGATTCCTCCGACTTTTCCTCATTCGGCCGACTTTCATAACGCTCAACAATTCCAATTAACGCAATGCAAGTTTCTGCGGGGAAAAGTAAAAATCGATTACTTGATAAAATGTCGATATGCCTCACCTCGACCTCAGAAATCGATGATAGTGAATTTCGGTAGACATTTTGGTGCACCCGAATTCTCAAAGTTGAGTATAGCGAAATATGAATACTTTTGTTGTATACACAAATTTAGTGAGACAGCGGCTCGCCCATAGTCAGCAGGTCATCATATCACCGGATTCTCGTTTCGTTAGGAAAGGGATTTACGAGGGTATAGACTTCAATTACTCCCAACGCCTGCGAGGCGTTGAAAGCAATCGAGAATGTAATCAAGTATAGGCAAACTTTCTAAGGGCAGAGGCGCATATACTACAACTAGCATTGTCCAGTTACAATGAACATCCAGCATTATCGGAGAGGTCATGAACAATTACGTAAGCAATTACGATGGCTTGCCATCTAACGTCAAATTGCTTAGACATTAATAGCTTTTTTTCTCATACTTGACAGCTGTCTCATGAATTAACTGAATTAACTCGTATAGAGTCTCGCATCCGTTTAACAATTGTAAGCATAAAACAACGCGTCGCTTAACTTCCGCAATCCGGCGCCCGTGTCCGTATTCATGTCAGTGTTCATGTCCGTGTCCGTGTCCGTGTCCGTGTCCATGTTCATGTTCATGTTCCCTTATACCTACCAAGCACATGCATTTATTGCGTAAACTTCAGTCATGAAATAACGTTATAAGGAAGTTTCCTACTACCGTTATAATCTAATTTGCTATGCATTACAAATTCTTGTTAAAAGAAAAAAAAAAAGAACGAATGAAATATAAATAAATAAAAGCAACGAGAGTGAACCCCATGTAAATTAATGACATTTTTCAAATTTTCAGGCAGTCTAACTAACACTAACAAATTAATTTAAATACAAATGACCCAAGTTTGCAGTAAATATGTAAATGACTGCGTGTATGGCTGTTATATATATAGGTATGTGAGTGAATGAATGCATGAATGAATGAATGAATGAATGAATGAACGAATGAATGAATGAATGGTATGTTAGTTAAAATTTTATAAATTTTCATTATATATGTTCATGAAATAAACTGCCCGGTATTATTAGGGATTTAAGTGAAAATCCTTCTGGCTATTATTTATTACATTAATTTTATGTGTTTTAAAGCTTTTGTCTGGACATGCACAACTATGCACAACTATGAACGCTAAGGGAGATTGGTGTGTGCCCGCCTTTCACCATTGAAGCTATGAAATGATGAAAGGTCTCCAATGAATAAAATGTCATGTATGAATTAATTTTTTGGTTCAACCTTAAGTACGGTGCCTACAGTGTACTATAGTGTACACAAATGTTTTATGCGTTTAGAATAAAAATTTTTACTGATATACGTAAGCTTTTCGTTTCAGCCAATTCTGCTGCTGCGCAATGCCTGAGAGAAAGAGAGAAAAAGATAGATTGATAGAGGAGGAGACGATTAAAGGCTCAGATATAGTATTCAAAACCCCATATGTTTATCGCGTGTGAGTTCGCTGTGCACTGTTTGGTACAAACTTAATTAATTTTGTCATTTATAATTAATTTATTTGCATCAGTTATGCCCATAACTTTGGATATTAGAAATCTTTTTTTTTTCCCTCTTTTTTTCAATTTATTTTATATCGTTCAATATTACGAATTTGCATGAATAAATACGCGATTTTATTTCAATATATGAAAAGTTTGTGATCGTTTCTTTAATTATTTCATCAAATTTTTATTTACCTTTGTTCTGCCTCTACTAAAGCCGCTGTCATCGTGAGGACGTGGTCGTTGACCCGGCTGAAATAAATAAATAATAAAATAAAATTTTAAAAAAATAAATGCATTTTATTTCTTCTTCTTAATATTATTCAAAATGATTAGTTTAATTAAATTTTATAGTTAATTATTAAATTATTTAATATCGCGTTATTCTTAATTGGCGTGCATAACAAATTTTATTTGTTCTTCCTTTGTTTTGTGTGCTTTTGTTTAATGATTAATTGTAGCTGTGAATTCGCGTAAAACATATTAAATTAACAATAAAACAATAATAAAAAAAAAAAAAATAAAAAAAAAAAAAAGAATTCTATTCAAATCCATTATGTTTAGTTATGAATATTTGCCATGCAAATAAATAACTAATAAATTAATTTTGATATTATACTTGTTTATAAAAAAGCGCTTATAATTGATCAAAAAAACCGAAAAAAACAAAAAAAACACCAAAAAAACATTCTTTCGCTAAATACAATACTTCGTGTATGGAAGGCTTTTGTTTTTCACTTTTACTTGTAAATTAATTCAATTAGTCATAAGCATTCGCGGTTATGACAAATTTAAAAATATGAATTATTTAATTTAAATGTGAATGGATTAGCATTTGCGTAATCACATATATATTTATATGCATTTTGTTGTTCAAAACTTCGAATTCCCGTTTACAGGGACTTGGAGACGCTTGCTTGCCATTCAGCGAAATGAGTTTGTAATGATTAATCGTCTGTCTGCCCAGTTATCCTTTCGCCCATAATCTCTATATACGCACCGTTCAAATTTCCATTGATTACTACATCCATTGGTCTATCTTTATCTACGGCCCTTTACCTATCTATTTCTCTACCCATTCCCAGATTGTCGAGGCTAATAGCCGTCTCTTCGTTTGTTGATCTATGCATTCATTTGCCTTTAGATGGTGCAGCGATCCGTATATATAGCAGCTTTTCTATCCGGGTTTCTGTCCGCCTGTCTTCCGGTACGACGGTCTACTACCTATCCTTTACGGAACAGTATATCCTTTATCGCGTATCCTTCCTTAATGTTCATCTTGTACTACAAGTCGTAATAAATTTATCCGGATGTCCTATATGTAATATAGAGAAGAAATTAAGTTGGGCTCGACTTTTATTTTACCGATTGATTGATTGTGAATAGCTTTCTGAGTCCATGTAAGCTAAGCTCTCTGTCCCCACTTCTATTTTACGGAGCGATTCAGCATCATTAGCTGTGTCAATATAAGTTTATTAGACTGTCTGTCTGTCCGTCTCTAGGTCCATCCATTTTTCAGCTCCTTTGAGGTCTCTCCATGTAGTTTTATGTTCATCGCATTGAAAACAGGATATGTAAGGATTTTATCACGCAAACAAAATAAAAATTGTGTGAAGAATTGAGTGAAGTGGTCTGCGATATATTTCATGGTCTGCAAGGTGTTTTTATGCAAGTTTTACCCCAAGTAATGCCAATAAAAAAAGAACTCTTTCTTATAAGTCTTGCTTTTTCAAATGCCTGTCTACTGCCCGACTACTTTGATTATTTCTCTTTGTATATCAAAGTGCGACATATTATTGAATAAAATTCGAGCGATTCCTTTTAGGGAGTAATTCTCGCAAACACGAAATGAATTTTACATTGAATTACTTTAATAGAACCATGGAGTCGACTATTTCACTTAACGTCGATTACCATCCGTCATTCAATGCCGTATGCCAACGCGGATTTCCTTTCGCATTTTGTTCCCACCGTATGTGTGCGAAAATACCATCAGAACGCGCATTAAAACCAATTGAGCCTGCACTGGGATAACTTATGTTAACTTTACTCAATTAAATCTCTAATGAGCATTTATTGCGTTTATTTGGAATGAAAATCTGTTACGTGTACAATCTTTCATTTCCGAAATAGTTTTGATTTTTTACATAAGCACAACAACTGAAAGTCAATATACAATACAATGCATTTTGTAAGACCATAATTGCGATTATTTGCCTACTCCGTCTTCCAATAGGATTGAATAGGAAGCATTTCGAAAGATTAAGTAAAGAAAGTAAATTAATTTACAATAGTTTCATTTAATGTATTAATAAATTCAGCTGTATACCGCTTTATTGGCAGCTGTCGCATGTACTAGATATCACAAAATTAGAGTAGACCGTCACTGGTGTTATGGCACTTGTATCGTAATATTTCAAGCAGCATTATATAGTGGCACACATTAATTGCAGTACGGCATTGACAGTACTTATCGAAGATATCCTTTCATTTTCAAAAATGTTAATTTAATTTGCCGAAATGGATGTCAGCTGCCGAGAACAGTCACCACCTTTGCAATGCTTTATAAAATACTATGAATGCATTAATGATCTTAATACCAGCAAGAAAATGCGAGATGGAAAAGAACAGCACGATTGCAGGTAGCATTCAAAGGCATATATTTCGTATTCATACCGTTCATGACACAATTTATTGAAATGCATGTCGTCTGTATGTATACGTTCAGTATAAAATATATGACTGACTGAGTTAATAATTTTGAGAACAAGCTTTTGCGCTAAGTACTATTCTTAAATTCCAATAAATCATCAAAGATGAAGAATAATTTAATGTTTGAAAGCAAGTAAATAAGAAAAAAAAACAAAAAAAAAAAGTGGGTAAATATTTTACCCTTTACCTTAAGAAATTCAATTTTTATATTATACGTCTGGCATTTGCTCTGCTTGCCCTATTTGGACTATTTGGACTATTAACGCGTACCTAACTAACTAGCATGTTAGTAACCCGAGGTAAGTAATGGTGAAAGAATGAGTTTTCGAAATTTAATTTTTAATTTTTATACCTTACACCACTTGTGATAGAGGGCATATTAAGTTTGTGCGGACGTATGTAACACCCATAAGGTTATATTACGTTTGTGCGAAAGACGTGAGATAGACCGACCGAAGCGATTGAAAATCACTTTGTGTCCATCTGGTGTTTGTTTGGTTTGTTCGAGGTGTTTTGTGGGCCTGGAACTCCCCAGAGGAGAGAGATGTGTCCACAAAAGTGTCAATTGCCTGGAAATTCGGAAGCAATAGCGGCCCTCTATGACACCGGAATTTTCCTAATTTTTGGACGTGATCGATAGTGCGTACTCGTTACACGATGTCGTCGCGCACCCTATAATTGAGCATGTTCATGTGTAGTTGTCTATCGATGCACTAACCTATGATTAGAGCTTGCAAAGCCGTGACAATATTCTAGTTCTTTAGTTTAGTTTGGCGTCATTGCATGTCGCATTCCCCGTAACTGCCTGACACTACGTGTTATTCAATATATCCAGAAAAGCCTCTCTTGCGAGAAGATAAGAACCGAGCTGACGAATTGCACCTTGATCGCGGGTTATGTCATTCTCTGAGAATCGAGTTCGCAGCCAGGCACTTTTATTGGTTTCCTTTTATTAGTAAGTTGCAAGAAATTATTGTGGTCCCCTCAGGTAAGCGAGCGCATTAATGGTATCACGAATTTCATAGTTGCCACTGTAAGTGACGGACAACCTGTGCTTACAAATTTATTTCGACAAAGGGCGGAAATTATGTGAACGAGGAATTGTGAAATTGCCGGACAGACATCTAAAGAATAATATTATGTACGTTGTATGCTTAACATGATAGCACAAAAATACGAGTGAAAATCTGAAATGATTTTCTTACCAATTTGCCGAACTGGGGAAAAGGGAAAGCCGTCATCTCTTGCAACATTACGAAGATTGAATTTTTAATTGAAAAAAAAAAAACAATTCTTTCATTGCAATAATTCTACGGTTATGTTGAGAGTTCTATGCGCTTTGGCAATTAATGATAAAAGAAAAAAGAAAATATTTTATATTTTATGACTCCGTGTATGAGGCTTTTTTTATCTCACAGGCGGGGAATACTTTCAAAGCTGAAGCTTAAGAGCCTTTCTTTGTTTTGTTTTGTTTTTAAATTTAACTCTTCGAACAGACAGGCGAAGTCATGTGAAGGACCAAACACATGTAGTCAAGAACCTTTGTCTGATCAATGGCGTGCCTACGCATATCTCATAAGTGTTCTGATAATAAATTCAATGGATTCGTCATCGCACCTTGGTAAGTATTAAATTTAAATAAATTGTTTTCATGAGTGCTTCCCTTGTTTACGTTCATTTCTATTTTAATCAATTATTTATAAGGGAACAATAACGTGATTACGTTTGAACAAAGGCAGAAGAAGAAAAATGAAAGGAGAAATGAATCAAACAACTTGTCTTTCCTCCTTTGCAATGCTTTTACGTGATTTGAAAGTGTACTTAAAATCTTTTACATAATATTTACTTTTGTAAAAAATCTTTTGTTAAAGGTATTTAATCTTTCGCTAGTTGCGAGAAATTCTACGCTTTATGTATATTTAATTATTCACTTGCAAATTCATTGAAAAGTTTTTTCACTTAAATGAAGAGAGCTATGCACACAATATGTGTTCATACATATATATATATATATATATATATATTATTTACCTATACGCGTAAATTGAATGTGCGAACTTTTGACTTATATTGTGTTTCCCATATGCTGTAATTGTATTGAAATTTTGCCAGCGACGACTCCATTCATGCGATAAGAGTGAGTGGCGTCGCTTAAGAAGGTGCAATTTGTCTGAATAGTTTATTCAATAGAGACTACTTGTTAAGACTTTAAAATTCCCATAAAGAGAACTTTTATTTATCGACATTTACTTTTAAATGCTTTCGAACGCGTGTCAAAAAGTTATCTAACCTTTGCATTCGCCCAATAGCGAATAGGGGCGAACTAATTTTAAAGAATTTTTTACCTCAAATTTTCATTTACAAAAAAAAAAAAATGAAAACGCGATTTTCTTTTGATTTTAAGTCACTCAAGGCATTTCCATCGAATCAAAAAGCGAAAAGCATGCCTATCCTAAAGCAAGACTAAGGAAATTTCGAATTTGTGCTTGCGATGAACGTTTGCAATATTTTTTTCGTTAACATTTCTTTAACATTTCTGCAACGATGACTGATGGACGATGAATAACTTTAGGCAAAAATGTATGAGAAATATCACAGGTGGGACAAGCGGCAAGGCTGTAGCCTATGGCAAGCGATTCTCGAGAGATTACGCGATGCGCTGTAAATGATTTTACTTAGGACATCTGCGCTTAATATGCTTATTAATCCCGTTATAAAATGTCAAAAATTATAAGATATGCTGTCATACGAAGGCTGAGATGTCTTGAGACACCTTAGTTGGGCTGACATCTAAAAGATAAGCTTGCGGACTACAGAAAATTTCTTTTCGTTATGATCAGCTTTCTACATGGGCCAGATGGAGGTCCAGAAGCATCCTAGTTATGGGAGGGGTAAAGGAGTGAGTGGTGTTCATGTTCGTTCGTCTTGAAAGTGGAAACTTCTGATCATTGCGGATGGTTTCTTCTAAAGGACGGCAGCACTACTAGAAGAACAATGAGGATCGGTACTCGGGTATCGTGGGATATGTGAACATCACCAGGGAGAGTGCGCGAGAAAATTGCGAATTTCATATAGCCCTTGTTAAAGGATGTGATTGCTGGACAAATCTCTTGTATCTCTGTAGAACACTTGCTACATAAGCACACTGCAGCATTTGGACCTTTCGCTGTTGGAGGTTCCCGCCCATGAATACGCATTGTATTCCAATTTTGCCCGTCGTACCGATATCGGACTGCAGTGAAGTACTTTTGCATTGCTTTAAGCCCTCGCTAAGCCCATTGCTAAGCCCTTGATTGCATCGTTTACCATTTCGAATACATGTTCGGTCCAATGAATGTCGTTTTGTCTTTTCATGCGCAGAATATCAAGAGTTTTCGATAGCAATCAAACGAATGCGTTCATAGAATGCATTTGTATTTTGGTGACGCTAACCTATTCAACCTATTTATCTGATCCCATTCAGATAAATTTACGAGGTTACGGTTCAGTGTGCTAGTCATCATGCAGCATTGATTTTGTAGCGCACCGGTGTCCGGTTGCTTGTTGGAACAGAAGGAGTGGTTCAAGATGCGGTCCTCTACCCATAAATAAATTGAGTTTGCTGTGACGCGCAAGAGATCCCTGATGAGCACTAACAAGAAAGAAGGAAAAAGGACCGAACGGTTTGGTACTCTTGAAGAAAATTCAAAAATAATAGACTCTTGTCGAACGGTTGTTTAGGAAATTGAAAATGAATCAAATGAAATTGTTGTCGGCACCAAATACGCTCCGGTTCGAAGCTTCGAAAGCATGACTCTGCATAGCACCGAATGCTTTGAAAATATTTAGAGCAACGACCCTACATTCACAGAGTTGGTGAAAAGCTCAGTTTCACTATTCAGCATGTAAACGTAGTCAAGTATGTAAAGTTTGCCCTTAAATGAACGATTAACTGATATTTTAAACTGAACGGTAATATCACGAGACGAGAATTCAAATATTTTATTATCTAAAGCTAATGTTATGATAGCAAAGAAGTGCAATTTCCAACGTTCCTAAGGAAACGATGCATGAATTGCAAGACTCGGCGCAACAATTGAGAGCACTATCGCTTAAAATATTGTAACGTATACGATACAAAAACGAGTGCTTATCAAGAGCATCGAAACCGAAATGTTGCCCAATGACCGATTGATGCCCTTACAGTCATCTTCTAAAACGCTTGCCCTAAATTAACTCAACTTGTCTTTACAGATCAAGTTTGTAATTTGTTGTTACATGCCCTTGAAGTGACCTGGCGGATGTGGACAACTTGCCCTCAGGTTTTAAGCTACATTTTCTATAATTAATTATTCGCAGTTGGTTTTCTAATCAAATTTAAATTTCTCCGATATGTAGCTTGTGGCATTCGGGTCATCCGACATACGGCGCCACACACGCGCCCCACCCACTTAGATCAAAACAAGATTTATTAAGATCGAAATGATTCCTATGCGGAAGTCCTTATGACAAGTCATGTGTAATTAAATTAAATGGTATGAGTGGTGGTGGCCTTAAATGTGAGTGCATATGAACACGAAGTGAATGAATGAACAAACAATGAAAGCAATTTCATCCCTTGAAAGGTGAATCTTTATTTATTCGATTATCTATCTTGTGTCTACTCGAGATGCTGAGCGATTTAATAATAATAATAATATTTTCGTTTGATTGATTTGTTTTGATGATAGAACTCTGAGGCTTTGCAAAAAGGGCTTTGTACAGGAAAAGAACATAAAATGTCGACATTAATTGACTGCAAATGAAATGAGATGAGATGAGATGAGATGTGTTGGTGTAAACATACCGTCAAGTAAGTGCTTATATTACGCTTATAACGTAAACGATTGCGTACCTTTGGTGGACTGACTTCACGCGTTGAAATACCCATCTTCTCGTGATGCCTTAATTGCACCGGATATATGATTTGATAGTAGTGACCACCGATACGGCGCACCAGTTCTTGATTCTGGCGATATTCTTTGAGTAAACGTTCCACTTCACCTATAAAAAGAATAAGAAGAAGAAGATACAACAACAACAACAACAAAATATTATTATAATTGAAATTGAAATTGAAATTAATTATAATTAAAATTTCAAACATTAAACAAACAATTCGAAATATTTTGTATTTTCATTTTCAAAATTTCTATCTCTCGTCTATTTAATTAAAGAAACTTTTACCTATTTCTCATATTCGTAAATATATAAATATAATGTACGAACATTATTATATATAATTATAATTATGTATATATAATATTATGAATATGTGATTTAAAAAAGTTTATGCTAAGGAATAATTTTTCAGTTCACTGCTAAGACACTAGTCTTTGAAAGTGTGTGCAAAACTTTTAATTGTTAAATTTTTTGGTAAACAATGAATGAATCAGGCTGCTGCTGCCGATGCTGCTGTTCGTTTCCAGCAAATGCAAACATTACCACACAATTACAAATGGAAAATTTGGAAAATTTCCATCTGCAATGCCGATAAAGCCCAGCCTACACTCACATACATAATTCCTCCCATATAAAATTCGTACACACATACATAACAAAACGAATTCTATTTGCATAGTATAGTATAGTCGGTAAGTGCACTTATGTATGCATATATACGCGAGCGTATATTCAGCGTGTGTGCTGAAAAGCATATTCGGTTCCATTACTCCGGCAATCTTATAATGGAAGTAAGACGAAAAGAATGAAAAAAAAAAAATTAACAAAAAAAATTAACAAAAAAAAAATTAAGATGAATTAATATTAAGCAAAAATTAGAAATGATACAAGCGCCAGAAAATGCCATCTGAAAATAAAGGTTAGAACCTAGAAGTGAAAAAAACAAAAACAAAAAAAAGAAGAAAACAAGCAAAGCAAGGAAGAAAGAAAAACTGAAACAATAAGAGCGACTGACAGCAGAATGATTTAAATACATTCAAATGCTGCTGAATAACGGAAATTAGATTTGCATTTGTATGTTTGTGTGTGTGTGTGTGTTTTTGCGCTTGCCTGTTTGCTTGAGTGTTGCAAAAGCAAGGAATGAATCGTAGCAGCGAAGTGCATCGTAGAGGGATGACGACGACGATGACAACGATGAGATCTTACAATTCTGCTAAAGTTAATGCAACCAAACATTGCCGGTAATAAAAAAAGTTTAGAGAAAGCTTCATCGCATATATTTTCAACTCCAAAAAAAAAAAAAGTTCGCCAAAAATGCAAATCATACGAATAGAGATGAAACCCTACTTATTGCAACACCCTATAGTTGCTGGAATGCTCTACAGATTGCTTCTTGCCAGTCTCTTTCCTTTCCAGTTTTCTTATAAAAAAGCAAACTAAGTAAATGGATAGAAAGCCAAGCTCTCGAGATATTTGTACATAATGGTTCCAAAGGAGCCTTCGTAAGGCTTGAGAAGAGAGAAATTTTGGGGAAACTTTTTTTTTCCGAATTTTCAGAATAGCAAAGTATATTCGTCTTCTTCTTCTTCTTCTTCTTCTTCTTCTTTACTTAATATAATATACGAAAGAAAAAGAAGAAGATAACTGTCGATCTTTGATTTTGAATACTCGGTCGTCTAGCGTTCTTAATAAATATTAGTTCGGTTGAAAAGTCAAATGATTGTTACAAACATGTGCTCATCGTTACCATACCGATAATTGTTAGTGTTGCTGGCTATAAAAAGGTTAAAATGCATTAAAAGTAGTTGTGAACAACAAATTTTTTTTTTTCTTTTTTTTTTTTTTGCTTTTTTCTGGTTTAGTTTTCAGTAAAAAGTTTTGTGACTTTGGGTAGGAAGTGAAGTTGATACAGCTCAAGCTCGCTGGAAAAGGTTTAAAGGGCATGTTTTAGATGATGATGATGGTCACGTCATTCAACATCTAAAAGGAATATGTTTCACTTTGACACCAGCCGTCAGAAAGAGAAAGAACTAAGCATAGATTTCAAGCGGATCAAGACAAATACGAATCAACGATTCCTTAAATTATGATTATCGGATAAAGAAAAAAAGAAGAAGAATCAAAAAGGGAAGAAACATTAAAAAAGAGGGAGAAAGAAAGCTTGTAACTTGTATTTTATGTTCTTGGTAGGGTGCAAGACATATGCAAGAATTGGGATTTCGTACAAGAGCTACAACGCAGCTCTTAATATAGTTTGATATTCGAGAAATTCTGTCCCGTTATTGCACTGAATAGTTTATAATTAAGATAAGATAATCCCCAAGTCTTTTGTACACTTAACTGAGCTGAGGTGAAAAGTGTTAGGTGTACAAGTGTCGTCCTAAGGTATGTAGCGTTTTCTTACTTTAGTTTAGTTTAGTTCATGAGCGAATTTCATTTTTTACTATTTTGTTTTGTTTGTTGCCATGTTTTGTAGTTGTAAACAGGAGTTATTACATGGCGGGTTGTTTGTTACGGTTGCTTCCTTTTTCGTCTATTATGTTACTTTTTTTTTTTTGTTTTTTTTGTTTTTTTGTTTTTTTTGTTTTTTTTGTTTCTTTTTTTTAGTATAAAAGTGAAAAGTTTTGCATTTACATGTAAGTTAATTAATTACAACCATTGTTGGCTTGCAACAATCCTTTAATGTATGTACAATGTGTTCCACCTAGGGATTGTAACACAAGCACGTCTTACCCCGCAACGTACCTCTCTTTTGTTACAGAACCCATGACAAAAGGGCAATGCAAAGCACTTTTACAAAGCGAACTAATGTGTCCCTTAATAAAAATGCTAATTTAGATTACGAAACGTAAATTAGCGCAGAATATAATCACAAATATTCAGTTTCTCGGGATGATCTCAATTCAATTTCATAACTATTTAAGTAATCGATTATTATAAGCCAAGATATAATTGCAATAATTTCGAGATATTGAACACAGACATACGTATAGACATATGTCGAGTGCAAACACTGATCTACGATCAAAATGTATCCAAATGTCTCTTATAAGCTTTATCGTGTTATCCTCATTGGTAATGCGGTTTAAAAGAGAACGTAAGCCATTTGGGGTTTTCGTTATCCGATTTTTATAATGAAATATGGGTAAATCTGTTCTAATGCGATAGCTAGGAACCGAAAAGCAAAAAATTCGCAAAATAAAAAAAAATATTCAGAAACTTCATATATAACTTACAAGAAGTGATTTGTGGCGGCATATTAAACAAAAATTATTTCACGTGGTAGGGAGGGACAGCATAAGAAAAATCCCCTCAAAAGATATGTGAAAACATGTCAGTGTAGCGAATTTCACCGAAATATCTCAACAATTTGCGGTCTATATGGTAAATAAAAAGAAAAACCGTGACGGACAGACGGACAGACAAGCTTAGATTGATTTAGAAAGTGCTTCTGAACCGAGCGGTACAATAAAAGATTGATCTACATCAAGTCCTCCTTTGTATTGTGTACATCCGGACAAACTCATTATATAGTTTTACTATAAATGGTGTAGGGTATGAAAGGCCGTATACAAGTGAAATACTATACTTCGTGAATTATGGAAAATGGAACTGTCGATTTTGGTTTCGACGATTTAAAAGTAGTTTGTTTTGATTGCAATGACAAAGAACGGCCACACAAGACAATGAATTGCCAGACTTATGGGACGGAAACCCAATACGAGCTCTCAAAGCACTTTCGAACAGCTTAGAAATTGATGAATCAAATGTTTATAGATGTTTACGTGCGATGGACGGAAAATGACTATCATGCGACTTGACTCAAAATGCTATTTCAAACCGTTCCAATGTCGCGGTTTCCAAAAAAAAACCGCGTTGTCTTTCAATGAAATATGCGGCATTTTTTTGTTTTCAAAAGGTTGTTTACTTGAAATATTAATCTACTTGGTTGTTGGGAAAGCCGTTTCGTTTTTTTTCGAAAGTAGCATTTTCGCCGTACTTTACTAATGCCACTAACGAAACGGTGAAAATGATGTTCAAGCAGAAACAAATTATTGCGTGCGTATGCAGACGATAAATGGGCAGAACTCCGGCGACAAAACAGATTTGCGAAATTTCGCTCCGGTACTGTTGCGGCATGTTCTTGAAAGCCAGTACGAGCTGATAAAGATGGCATACGAAGGCATTAATTGCAGCAAAACGCCGAATGACAACTCGTCAGATCATTGAAAGCTGAAATCTATTGAATTTTCCTGTTCTTGCCAAGAAAATATTTCGGAAATTTCTTTCCGAACCGATTCAATTCTGAACGTTTCCGACTGACTAACCGAATATGTGATATAATGATAAATTAATGGATCAATAATTCCCGGGACTAAGTTAAAGAAAATCCACTCATTATATGCAATGGTCGACGCTGGTCTGCAATTCCAGGTTCTTTTCCAGTGAGAGATGAATTTGTTAAAATAACTCTACGGTAAATAGGAAACCGTATGCAGGCACGAATACAAAAATGATGACGATCCTCAGTAAAGTAATAAATCGACGATAGGCGGGATTGATTATTGATTATTCTCCATTGATTTAGTAAATGTATCGAACGTACACGTAATTAAGTAAAATAAAGACGTAAAGCAATTACGTGAAATGAAGAATTTGATAATAAAGCAAAAACAAAGTCAATCTTATTTAATGCTTATTTTGTTGGGTAATCAATCTGCAGACGCTATTTAGCAAGAAGAGCGATTATGATATCGCAGCAAGACTTAGGAATTAACATCGAAAGCATGAATAAGTTAAGTTTAAGTAAGTGACTGAAAATGGCCCGGCAGCAATTAAAATTGATTGGCTATTTTTTGTATTCGTCCAGGATTAGTTTAAATAAATGCCATGAAATTGAATTTATTACGCAATTTATTGCATTTTGTACATAATTAATGGATTACCATTATTTACCTAAATTATAATAAATTGCTAACGATATTTCCTTCAGTTTTCGCATTGGAGAAAACGAATTATCTTATGCATCGAAAAAAAGCAAAAAAAAAAAAAAAAAAGAAATAAATACCGAAAGTTTTATTTACATATCATTGCTTTGCATTGCGAACATTCATTCATTCATTCTTTATTTTCTTTCCTTTTGATTTTATCTCTCTGTGCGCTCATTTTTTCTTTTCTTCATTTCTTTTTTTTTTTTTTTTTTGCTTTTTTTCTAACTAATTACATAAAATTTTCTAAAAGAATAAACTTTCCCTATATGCCTACAGATTTATATTTTTTCGCCTTATGGCGTCGTTTGCCTGTTGTGATTTGTTATTTCGCTTCGCTCTCTTCTACTTTACTTTGCTCTGTTAAAGATGATGATTTTGTATAAATATTTCTTCATTAATCATACAGATGAATGAATTTGCTCTGCCTGCTGCCTTTATAATACGATTGAGTTAAAGGATTCGTCGGTTGGCGAAATCGCAGTCACTTGCCCCCTCCCCCCTATGCTATGTCTATTTAGGCAAATACGGCGGATTGCTGTGAATACATCTCGTGTATGTCTATACTTATATACATAATATATATGCATATATATATGCATATATATATATATATATATCCACTTTGTTGAAACTCTTATAAGATTATGTGTTTAACTACCAAAATAAAGATACTTGCGAATCTTTTTTTTCTTTTTCCTATTTTTTTCAAAAGTAAACTTGGAAAAAAGTAAAGATTATTATAAGATGCGTTTAAAAGGATATGAAGTTCATTTCATATATTATGGTATTTTGCCACGACGGACTCAATTCATTACTGATTATATCACCGATTTAGAAAACTTGTAAAGTGTAGACCCCGTTCATCGATTGGAGCGTTCGTTTTGATATTCACGTGGAGCTGTCTTTAAGCAAAACTAGGTCGGTCCAAAGAGCTTAACGATCCTTACATTCATCCTTACAACAAGGCTTTATACGTGCTTACTTGGGCCAATAATTGAGTGTGTGGTCTGCTTCCTATTGGTGCTATGCAGACTTAATCGAATTCTTTCAAAAGCTGATTCTTGCTGTTCGCCTTTAGGAGTTTGAGATAGGACCGCCTCCTGTCTCCTTACGAAAATAGATTGCTTCTGTTAGCCTTATCATCACTTGAGAAATGTAGACTTCTTCTTGGTGTTTCCTTTTTAGTTAGGGCGATTCGCCCGCTTTAATGTCCCGAAGTGCTTCTCCAGAAACTTCATCTTCATTGAGCTTAGTCAATGTAAATATAATTATGAGCTTTTCAATCCGGCCATAGTTGTTTGCAGAAACCTAAATGATACCTACCACTTAATCTCAATATCGGACTCTTTACCAGTCTATTAAAACAACTATCCCTAGCACGCATGGATTGCCTATAACTTTATGACTTTAATTCGATAATTAACTGATGCTGTTCACTGTTATCGGTTGCCATGTTTGCAACGGCCTAGGAGTTCACTCACAACTTGAATCTGCATCGGGAGTGGGTGTGCCTCTGTGCTAGATGTCTGCATGTTTTTTTTCTTAATTATTTCTACATGAATTATTATTAGTTTTCTTTACTTCTCTTCATAGATTTTGCATTAGTTTTTCATAATAATTAGGATAAGATTTACTAAATAAGTTGTTGCTTTCAAATTTCATATTACATACTTACATACAAAAATTTCGCATCAAATATCTGATTGTGAAGATCTCCACGCTCGAACTATACGTTTGCGTGTAAAGGGTCGCAGCGTAAACTTAAAACCGGAATAGGTTTAGAAATTTCTGTAGAAATTATAATTCCAGGGCGCAAAACTTCCACTAGGAAAGAGAACTTATCCCACGCTCATTAGATGAAATTTGTGAATCCAATTAGAGCACTGTGCAGTACAAAATGCAAATAATAGTTTCTTCTTCATCTTGAACCCTTAGGCCCTACGCAAGTCGTCGTAATACTATTTGTACGGATGGTTGACAACTTTCATTATATTAATCGATTTTGAGGTAATGATGATTTAATCCAGTCTGTCTGTCTATCTGTCCGGCTACTGTTTGTCCATTGTATGTAACCCATGGATGTCAATTTTTGGGATATTTTGACAACTTTTGGTCCAATCCTGAGTGCGGTAGACAACCTTAGATATGCTAGCGCTTTAAGGTCTTAGTCTTTGAATTGATTTCTCTATGGGTGAATTAATAACAATAATAAGAATTTAATTTAGAGAAAGGACTTGACAGTTGACAATTGCGTAAACGCATTGTTTTTTCCTTGAGTTTCAGTAAGAGTTTAGAATAAGAGAACCAAGTGCTCGCTCAGTATTACAGGATAAGCAAGTATCTCTGTAGTTGCTTATAAAGTGTTGGCAAGTTTTGGAAAAACTTTGATTTGGACTATATACGGTACACTGTATACATGCGAAATGCTACACGATCGATATAATGAGTGAATGGAAGTTCGCCCTGCCAAGCTAATAGAAATTGAATATGACTCTCTGTTCTGTTTTATTTTACTTTCCGTCTTGGGGTATTCGATTTTTTAGTGATGCTCTGTTCTGAGTATGTTTTCTTCTTCTTTCCTTACTTCTCTACTTCTATCTGCAAACGGATAGTTGTATATGCAAAGCAAAGGAGAGTAGCATCTTCCGAACGAGTACATTTCGTAATGAAGCTCGCAATCTTCATTTCAAGATCTATCTGTTAAAAAAATCGTATACGTTATTATATGACTATTACACTATTTATTATATACGTGTCCTTCGGTGAGTAAATTTCAAGGGAATGTTCCAAACTGTTGGTAGAACTGTTGGTATTTTGTATGTTTTTGGTAAGGATTTGTTCAGTCAGCCGTGTAAATTCTGCAGAGCATTTTCTTTCTCAACTACTACATAAGGATGCGGGCAATAGCTGAAGCAGTGAAATCATCATCTCTCAGAGATATGCATTAAAAAGAAATTCAACTTTATTTTATTAACGATCGAAATCAGGTATATATTGTTGCAGTTGTTGGTAAATCCACAACAAATTTCTTTAAATGAATGTAAACAAAAGCAGCATTACAACGCTATTTATATACATATATATATAAATAAATATATATTATATATATATATATATATATATATATGCAGATATACTACATATGTAGATAGTATACATCGTTAACAGCGAGATATCTTACTTTGCCACTTTAGCAGCCATAAACGAGCTGACTTTGCGTTATGTGTGTTATATGAAGCAGAAAAAGCTCAAGTTGCAATTTAATATAAAGGTACTGCAAAATGTTACGGTACATATATATGTGTTAACGTGTATACGTATATGTATAGCTCATCAGCAGTATAAGTAAATATTGTTGTTATTGTTTGTAATGTGACTGTTGCCAGTCAACACAAATATTATAAAATAGTAAAGAGCAGCATCAGTCGAATTAAGCACACAAATGTGGAAAATGTGCTTAAACTTGTTTATAGCTAACTATTATATACAGGTAGTATGTATGTAGGTATATATATATATATATATATGTAGTGAAATATTCCTAACTATCCTCCGTTAAACTAGTATGAGAATTTGCTGTGTTCACTAAGAATGTGATTTGAATAAAAAAAATAAAAAAAAAAAAAAAAATCTCAGGTGTAAGTCGTTAAAAAATTTGTTTTGCTCTAAAAAATATAATGTGTGCACATATAGCACATAAGCTGTAGAAAACAATGTTTTTATGTCTAATGGAACGATTTTAAGAACATTTTTCAGTTTTTTTTTTTTTTTTTTTTTTTTTTTTTTTTGTATATTCACATCCAGGTTCTTATAAAAGTTCTTGAAAACAACATTAACATCATAAAAGAGAAGGAAGAAATTAGGAAAATAAGTTCGTAAGAGGAGACAAATTTAAACCCAAATGATCAATAGTGAGTCTGGCATGAATGAAACATAAAGAAACTTGACGAGAAGTATTACACATGCTGAGATATCGCGAATTTGGTGAACGAATATGTGAAGGGATAACATTTTCTTGTAATTTTTCTTTTCTTCTTTTTTTTTTTCTGCTTGAATAATCCTGTTGAATACGTTAATTTTTATGTAACTCTGAGTACTGGGTTCGTGACACCTGCAGTCTCCTTGTGGTAAGCACATGTTTTTCAATTAACTCTGTTAACAGATTCCTTATATATTGAAGCACGACACGACACTTCCTTTTCACTTTTTTCCATTACTACATACAATTATAAGGAAAGCGGTACAGATTTTGTCTCAAACGTTAACGTCATCTCAGCTTACGATTTGGAATTCTTTTAATTCTTTTAATTAACTAAAATACTGTTTTAAATATCAAAAAATTGCACTATAAAGCAAAGAAACGTGCAACACTTTTAAGTACCGTATACCATTTCACTTCATACAATTACTCATATAACGATCTTTCAGGATGAGGCCGTATATAAGTGGTCGAAAACGTACTCCGATTCGGACCGTTTTCAATAGCGTTGTCATGTCAATGCATCAATTTTCATCAAATGCACGCTGAATGCAAGAATATATGGACGGGCGGACGGACGGACAGACAAATCGATTCAGAAATCTGTTCTGGTAGTTTGTTCCCAAGTTGGACGGTGGCATTGAAGAAATCCCCTCTACACAGACAGTTCCAAAATGAATGGATGGGAAAGCTAAGAATGCCTTATAATCCTCTTAAAGGAAGTAATTGGAGGACAAGTCTCTTTTATCTCAGTCGGACACAGGCGCTGGATGTACCAATGCATAAACGCGACACAGCTTGCATGGGCCCGGAAACCTCCGCTCAGTATGTGGCCGAGCTGCCTCAAGTAAGACTTGGAAGCTCCCGTTGATCGTTCTGTGTGGAAAACGGCAAAATGCACGAAATGCATAAAGTGTTCATTCCACTGAACGATCACTGCAGTTAAAGCCAAGTTATTGAATGGAAAATTAAATCAAAAAAATTGATTTCCTTTTCTAACGGAAACGGAACTCTCTTTAAAGACAATGAGAAACAATTGAAAAACAAATGTTTGATATGATCGAACGGTATTGATTGACTGACAAACGCCTCAATGAAGAGATGACGGCCACACTCGATGATTACTATGCAGACGTTGACGCAAATATTTTGTGCTTATTTACCGGGAAAAGATTAACTAACCAAAACTCATTGCGCTGCCTTTTCTATTAGCGAAATAAATATATTTTCGAACTAAAAAATAATTCTAGTTTTTGGGAAAGAACTTCTTTTTTTTTAGCCCACGTGCAGAAAGAATGTGTAGTATTGTGTTAATTGCAAAATCGATTGGTTTTATTTATCGCTACTAAGAATATTTACGAGATTTTTGCCTAATAGTGCTTAAGATATTTTCACTACATTGTCACTCGATCAAAACATTTGCGCAGTGCTTCCAAGTTTAAATTGAATTTCTCGTCAGTTACTTTAAAAGTTGTTTTCATTCAATTAAAAATTTTTTTATTTTTTTTTTATATTCTACACCACCTGTGGTGTAAGGGTATAGGGCTAGATTTGTGCGACACCCTGCAACATATCTAGAAGAACTTGAGATAGATCATCAGAACCACTTTCTGCATCGATCTAAGCTTATCTATGAAGTCTGTCTGCCCCATTGTCTTGCGTTCAAAGCTACATTTCGCAATTTTCGGAATATTTTGATGAAATTTGCCTTAAGGACAAACGCTATTGAAAATCGGTTAGAATCGAACAAGTTTTTGTGAAAAGTCCTTATATGAATAACTGTATTAGTTGAAGTGGTGTAGGGTATTTAATAATATCGGACCGTGTCCCATTGTACTGTTTGTACTGTACGGTTTTACATAACTCTCAGTGATGTAAGAGTACGTGGGAGAAATTGGGAAATCTTCTTTAACACGTTCACGCTCAGTTTAAAATCAGTGAGCGCTTGCAAAAACAACATTTTTTTTGTTCTTTTTTTGTTCTATAATACTAAAAATATAGGACTGCTATAGACGTCGTTTGCATCTACAAGCGCATGTAACGAACGTCTGTAGACGACATTTACGTCAACGGGTTAAAGCTCTGTAAGCGAACAAAACGTAAAAAATGTAAAAAAAATCACAACAATTTTGTGGATAGGAAGAAAAAACTTAAAAGTTATATAATGAAAAGTCAAAACACACACACACACACACACACATATGTACCCATGTAACATATCTTTACACACAGTGTATATTTATGTAAATATGATTTGTTTTTTTTTTGTTGGAATGGATCGGCAACTGTTGCAAGAGATATAAAGGAAATAAAAACTCGTTAACCTGATTAGACAACGGATTTATTTTGGCGACAGCAAAAAAAAAAAAGATGGTTTCATGGCATCATGAGTAATATTTTACACTTTTCGATTTATCGTATAAGGTGATAATGAAACAACACCAACAGCCGCATTCATCTTAAGATGCATATCGAAGGTGAATATGATAAGAAAATCGTTTACTTTACCAATCAAAATTCTAAACACAAAAATCTCAAAACTATTAAATGCAATGAAGGAAGAATGCGGTTAGCTAATCACAAAATAAATAAATCGCATGAGTGAACGAGAAGAGTGGAAAAGAGATTAATATTGCAATAAACTCGATCAATATCCAGATCCAGATTTAGGAAACCATTAATGCTTTTTCGCAACTTTTCACCGACTTTGTCAGTGAATTTTGTCAAATTGAATTTTTTTTTTTTCTTTCTTTCTGATTTTATCTAAACGATTTATCCGAGAATTTATCGGTACAAGTGTTAGATTTTCACTTGTGCAGATGCATGCCGATAGTCTCTGCATAGTCTATTATTGTTCATAGCTTAAAATGTTACAGATCGGTACAACAGGCTTGTTACGACCGAGTACGACGACTGCGATGCGGTGCTTAGGACAAGAGATTCATTTATAGAAAGTTTGACAATAACACACACTACCACCATTTGTTACGACTGTTGCTTCTGCCGTTGCCGCTTTATTACGTATGTTTGTGTATAAGTGCAGATCGCGTGGATAATGTCGCTTTCGTTGATCTTGAGGTATTATTTTGTTTTGCATTTCTATAGAGAAGATATAAAGAAAAAAAAAAAGATTGCAATCTATCAGCCAATGCTTTATGAACTCTTCAGTTAACCCATTGCATTGAAGGGTGTGCTGTTTGATGTTTGCCGGACAATTTGGCCGGTTGACCTACGGTTGCAAAAGTGCCCCTTGAACTGATTGCTTCTGCTTCATTAATTTCGGACTTACCCGTGTTCTTGCTACAAACAATAAAAACCTCTCTCGTATTTTTTGCATTTAGTTTGCTTTACTGCCTAGGGAGCAGTGGTGTTGTGCTAATTTTTTTTACCGGAACGCTAATTTTTTTTTTTACCGGAACGCGTATATATAACTATATATAGACAGGGCCGATCCTGGGTAGGCGGCCGCTCTGTGCGGTCTCATGTCCCAATTTTGACGACGGGGGGAGATTTCCCCCAACTGGGATATGGCAATAAACTATACCAGGGATGAGTAACGTACGGTCTGCTTGCCTAAAAATTTATGGTTGAAATCTTTACTTTTTTAAAATTTTATATTTTTTTCTTCTAATGTTTATTATAAATTCTTGTTATCAGAAATCATTTTTAGTTCCGGAACGCGTTCCTGTACAAAAAAGAAGTACCGGAACGACGCGCCGGAGCGTTCCGGCTCGACAACACCACTCCAATAAAGAAGGCTCCAATAAATTTAATTTAAACTTTTATTTGACGGCTGAACTTGGTGAACCTTAAATCTTCGAAATATAGACCTCGTTTGATTTAACCTCTGGTAATCCCTGCTATGCGATCTAAACTTTTAATTCTTATTTTTTATTTATTTATGTTTTCCTTTTTTTTTTTTAGATTATTAATTAGATTAGCATTTTCATACAATGTTCTATTCATAGGATTTTGTCCCGATTTTTGAGCATCTAAGGCACTGTGAATTTTTCAAAAAATTGAATTTTTTTTGATTTAATAGATGCTTTAGTTCTTCTAGGATACGTATGAAAGAATTCATTATCAGCAAAAAATGTTTTCTTATTTATATTTCAACTTGGAAATGCAAGCTTATGCGTCTTGGACGACAGGCTATGGGAAAAAATTACAAATTAACTCATTATGATAAGAAAACATGTCTCTTACATATTCCAAGATCTCAAACGCGTCTACTCTCGAAACACGGTTTTTCAAAAAGGCACTCAATTTTCAGTTTCTTTCTCCGGACTTTTCGCAGTATCTTCAAAGCACTATTCTCTCGAGAAGTGCATACGATTTTCTCGAAAAGTTAATTTAAACCTATTTTTTTTTTTTTTTTTTTAAAAAGAGAATTTCCTTTTTTTTGGTCGAAAATTGCATTTTTCAAATGTCAAGTCCGGTAGAGTTTTCAATACGAGCTAGCGCATGACCTAAATTGTCCGGTAACCGCTCAGTCCACAATTTATAAATTTATTTACAAAATAAGTAAAATCGCATCTTCACACTGAAACCCTCGCCATTTGCACAAAAATTATTTTTTTTTTCTTTTTTTAATTAATTTAAATTTGGACCCGTTACGGTGCGTGCCGCAAACTCCCTTAAGTGAAAAATGAGAATGGCCGCGGTGTTGCCATTTTTTAATATATTTCAAAACTCCTTTGCTTGTTTTCTTATACTTAAAGGCACTTTTACTCTACTACCTCTGTTTCGAAGCCGAAAAGATTGTCGTGAAACTTTTTTCTTTTTTTTTTTTTTTTTAGTCTGTTGCAATGATTTACCCCCTTAGCCGAATCACACAGTAATCAAGTTTCAGCACACAGTAATTAAGATTCAGCTAACCAAGAGGAAGAGAAAAAGTAGTATGAGCTGTGTGTCTGAATGTCGTAAAGAGTTCAACTACTCAAGTTCGCAAGAGTTAAGCAACTCCATGTTCATTAAAGCGAACCGAAACCCTAAGCAGACATTTGGAAGCTAAGTGATAGGTACGTGCCTATATCCATAGTTCATCTTGAAGCAAATATTAGTTTCGAAGTTCGAAATACGTTTTGCGTTCGAATAACGTATTGCGTTATATTACAATAAATATTTTATTAATAAACATGTTATCAGTGAATGCGAAAATGTATTCGTTGTCAAAGAATTTTACTTTCGCAAGTCAGTGCAGTATTCAGGAATATTTTATTGATTTCCTTGTAATCGCAATTTCCTATTATATGTGTACATAGACATGCTTGTTAATATATAACTCGCAGATGTTAGTATGCGTTCGCAATATCGTCAATATTTTCAAGCATTCATATTATGATTCACAATCTCTATGAAAATGCTTTAATCCTATTTAATGTCATACGTATTTCTATTCGTTATAGAGATTTCAAAATCATCACGATCATCGCCATCATTGTTATCGTCACAATACACAAGTAGTAGTAGTAGTAATAATAATAATAACAACAAAAACGCAATCGAATATACATCCATATACCGACCAGAATGAAACCAATAACATTGTCTACCAAGGAGCTCTGCTGCTTCTCTTTTCCTGCTTTCTTTCCTTCGTTTTTTATTTTTATTTTTGTTTTTTTGTTTTTTTTTTTTTTTTTCATTTACACCACTACCGCACATATAACGTAAGATTTGAATGTATCACTTGCAAATTTTAAAATCGAAATGTATATAAGCAGGAGTGTCCGTATGCGAGTATTCCCAGTGTATGCGTATGGGTGTTATTGGGTAAACACGCCATGCGTTATATACATAAGCGCAATGGACTGGTGTTGAAGTCTGAACAAAAGCGTGACATACAATACAAAAATAATCAAGCTTTAGCATAAGAGATAGTCGACTGAAAGACCAAAACAAAAAAAAAATAAAAACTACAAAAATTATAACAACAATTTTACTTTACTTTAAGGCATCATATATATATATATATATATATATAGCTTAGGTCGCATCATGGATGCCTATTATTTGAATTTTAACTTTTCATCGACAAATGTTAATGAAAATATGTAAAGGATACCGAAGTTGAGCAAACTAAGCCTTGTATTCATAAAAGCAGCCCGTATTGTTATCGTTAAGCCTTTATTGGACCTTTGATATATTCAGTTTGAAAAAGTGATGCAAAAAATTTCATCTTAGAGAGGAAAACGAATTAAAAAAGTGGCATAGAAACGCATAAAGGCAAGCAGGCAGACATCAAAAGCGATGCCATGAATGCGTACAAGTGAGCACATAGCACATATATATATATATATATATATATATACATATATATATATACAAACGCACTCACACACGTAAAGAGACAGAGCTATGGCCATACACAAAACAAAAACACAGATACGCTTACACGAAGAGTAGAAAAATTGTGAATTGTGTCACGCCCCAAATGTCATAATGCCGTGAGCACACACGTCTGCATTGAAAATTCTGACTATAGTAAAACAGACAGCAGAGAAAAATATTTGCAAAAATTTACATTTATGTGTTGGCATGACTGTACATATGTATATATATGTATATACATATATATATATAAATACATATACACAGACACACCTGCACACGCAGAGAGATATATGCACAAATATATATATATATATATAGACACACACACACATACACATATATATATATATATATATATATATATATATATATATATACATTTGTATGTTAACACATATGCTCACATGCACTTGCATATATAAATAAAAGAAAATCAAGTCAAATGTATCAAATTGTTCTCACCATTGTAATCATAAGCAGCACTGACAGTAACACACAATAAAACCAACAGAGGCAAGATAACTATCACCACCAACACCGACTACCGACTTTGTGCATGCATGTTGACGACGATGATGTTTATGACGATGGTTCCGAAATAAATGCAACAAAAATGTTGAATATAATCATTTTTGTGCATCATTTTTATGCAGTGTTGCTATATTTACACTTGGATAAGTTTTGTGATATTTTTTCATCGCCTTCAACATTTATTTTTTTTTTTTCTGCATTTTTATATTTATTTTTATTTTTATTTTTATATTTATTGAAAAATTGTAAGAAAACGAAAAAAAAAAAAACAAAAAAACAAGCGAAGAAAATATATATAGAAGTATAAAGACCAGATGTTATGGTTTCCCTTATGGTTTTTTTTTTTTTTTTTTTTTTTTTTTTTTTTTTTTTTTTTTTTTT
>KK502401.1:280119-293966 GCA_000688735.1 Glossina austeni
CAAGGGAATATTTTGGTGCAATATTGGACGATATATATATATATATATATATATACGGTTTCCGATTTCCGAAATATATATATATATATATACGGTTCGCACATTAGTACAGGCGGCGAAAAAAAGAATCGAGTCGAAAGAACGCTAAATGAAATAGAATAACGAAAGATATTGACTACCCAAGATAAAAACCGAAATTATTATCAGCAAATGTGGCAGGATCTGTAATAAGGTACGCAGCTGCCCTATCGGAAAGCGTTTAACGTATCGTAGAATCACTTACGTGAAAAAAATCAACATATCCTTCCGGTAACGTGTACTACGGCTCTGTAATGCTTCCCACACGACCCTACCAGATGTGGTATATAGTGGCTTAGTGAAATCTTGGCTCTGCAAGCTGCGTAGACACACGATGCAGGCACCTATTACGAAAAGAAGACAAGCGATATCAAAGAAAGTATCCGGAGGTCGCAAGCACTATAGTTCTGAGAAATGGACGCAGCTTGAAGTATGAATTAGAGTGTGCACGATTGTGTGTTGACTTTGATCTCCCACGAACTCTAAGCGAACATGATTAATATCGAAAATATATTGCAGGACAGCGTGCCATCCTGCCCATAGTATATGGTGTCAAGAGAAAACGATAGGGAGAGAGGGAGAGAGAGAGAGAGAGAGAGAGAGAGAGAGAGAGAGAGAAAGAGGGACAAAATTAGAATTGTTCAATTAGGCTGTTGGGGAAAGGGTGACATCGCGGATAATAATAATCTAGTAAGGTCAAGCCTGTGCCACGTAGAAATGTGGATTCAAGCTCGAAGCGTAAATCAAATAAACATAACGAGCTTTAAAATTGGAGGAAAGTTTATGAAAGCTGACGTAATAGCATGACGAGTGTTTCGAGCTAATAGCGTTAAACGTTAAAATACTTTGCGGTTACATAAACTTACGTTTATGGACGCGGGAGCGCAAACACATACTCGGGCATACATGAGGCAGGCATTCATTTCGATAATATTATATAAAGGCTTTTATCAAAGCACTTGCGTATCAATTTGTTTTTGTTGTCAATTATTTCAATTAGTTCTTCTACTTGTTAGTCCATTAGTCAATTAAATCGTTTAATGTGTGTTTCATTTGTATAAAGCATTTTTAGATTTAATTTGCTTTGATTGATTGAGAATCACTGGCCGCCGATTAAAAAACTAACATTTATACGAACTAAATACGAAATATCGAGAAACGTTTATCTACGTTTGTACGCGATATATATGAATTAATGATGTTATGCTACGATTCATTTATTGACATCGAAAGAGTCGACAAGTCGAGCAGCAGTAATGCCTATTAAATTCAATTCAATTATGCTCAGATTTGCAATAAGTGTATGCTGGTTTTACCAAAAGAATAATCCTCAGAAGTGCACATTAAACATGTACGTTATTATTTCCCCTGACACATATATATAAATTCATTCACTTACTTCTCATCTAAGTAACCATTAAGCGTTTCACATGTTAAAATGTTTGCAAACAATTCGAGACTTGAAATGTTTCGATTGAAGTTTGTTGTCGCGACTTAGACCGTCGCACCAGATGTAATGATGGTTAATATTTTTTTACGATATATCACAATTCTGGATTTACGATATTGGATAATATTGTCAAATTTTTTATATATCGATCGAGAATAGTTACTAGGAACAGCTGGACGGAAGTACATTTATTTAGTCTAAATGCTTGCAATAATAGGAAGGATTACTTTCAGGGACTCAGCGACAAATTCGAAATCGTGCTAAGCATGTCCGTCTCTCCATCTGTCTGTTTTTTATATATCAATCGAGAATAGTTACTAGAAATAGCTGGACGGAAGTACATTTATTTAATCCAAATGCTTGCAATAATAGGAAGGATTACTTTCAGGGACTCAGCGACAAATTCGAAATCGTGCTAAAACGTAGTAAGCTGTCGTACACAGGCCCGTTCTGAAAATGGACCAAATTAGAGATTAAAAGGTGCGGTCATAGTACAACATAAAGCGACAAAATTAAAAAAAAAAACGCGTTTTTTGCCGATATCATGAAAGTCGGTGTATGTCAATGCTTTAAAGTATTCGCTTCCTTCAAATTTTATTCGAATTGCTTATCAAATAGCGGATCATGTCCATTATCGAAATTTTATTTGTTTCACTTTCATGCAAAGCTTTCTTTCTTCATTCCTTTGGAAATCCTCTGGACAAAATTCTGCTTTGAATAAAATTTTGGTTTCTTCCTTTTTTCTTTCCGCTTTATTTATAATTCTTGGCGATCATTAGCGCGCTTAAGCGCATCGACAAGTGGTGAATGTAAGTAAAATTTTTAAGCCTATTACTTAACAAATAAGCGGAAAGTTGTGAGAGTGTGTGAGTCAATCCTTCTCTGACGATTGCGATCAGCGCATACATTGTCCAACTTTGCTAAATTCTTAACATCGTACAGTTTGTCACAATCACAAATTATTTTGAGATAAAATTGTCTTTCCTGTCCATCCATCCTGGCCATCTTCGCGGGTGATAGCTTCTCTTTCGTGAACAGGACCATGTCTATCACAGACAGTACACAGCTGGGCAGAGGAAAAGGTGCACATGCTTAGGCTTATTGCGAATTTCAAGCAGGCCAAGAATTTATAGGCTTTATGGGGTCTCTGAAGCTTTCGTCTGGGCGTTGCAAACGTTTCGATAAAATGAGTATAACTCCCCTTTTTCTTCGGCGATGGGTACAGAAACACTTCAAATATTGTTATTAATTATGCGAAAAGTAACAGTAGATTGCCATGGAAATTGTAAAAATTCAAAGTGACCGAAATCATTCTACTCGCACGCCAAAGCCACAGACTTTATATATATTTACGATACATATTTAGTTAAGTTAGTGGCGGCGATATGAGACATAAAGTGTAAGCAAGAAATTAAGCTCACATCACTTCATGTTCACAGTTTATTGAAGCAATCAATTGATGTCACTCAGTGAGATGTTGTTTTCAAATTCATTTAAAAACTCTTTAGTTTTTTGCAAACATTTATTTTTAGAAAATACCCGCTTATCGAGCAACTTATGATTCTCTTTCAAATTAAACCTACTATGACAAGTTCATAAATTTGAAAATTCTCGACTTTAGAATAATCAATGATATCGTTTAGTATTCTTCTGTTTGACTCGTCAGTTGATTTTCAATTTTACTCTTCGAACCTCGATAGTTTCGTGTAAAAATGCATTAAAAAAAAAAACGGGTAAAAAAATCATATTTCACTAGAAACATTAACCTAAGGAAAGGACTCTCATGCACACCTAACTAGTCGTTCGTTGACTCGAATCAAATTAATGCTTAAAGACTTGTTGCTGATGACTTCATTTATGAAAAGCGAACGTCTTTAGTCTTTATTCAGTTATATATATATATTCGGAACATGCCGATCCTTTTGCAATAATCTTTTTCACTAACTGCAGGATTTATTTCGTAAACAGGACAAGAGTATCATCGCATTCAGAGTATGAAGAATTCTTCGCCTGAAAGACAATAATAATAATTTCGTATGTATTTCGTAGTATAAGAAATGGTTTTAAAACTGTCGCCATAAGTTTGAGAAAACGTGGTCTACGCGCTACGCACATTACCATAAGCTTTTTGCCGAGTTAATCGCTAATGACTTTAAAATCTCTCATCATATCAGTTTACTATTGATATACTCAGTCGTAAAAGCATCATTTGTTTTTTTTTTTTTATGCTGTCATAACTTATTTCGTCGTTATGATGGTCTTGCAAGCATTCATTCGTCTTACTTCAGTGCAGGCAAAAGTGCCGTTATTCAAAGGAGAAAATAATGACTATGTCATATGTCTTGTCATATTTAAGAGACAACAGAAATGTAAATTCTTCGATCCATTTTTTGCAGTGACTGTGCAGGCTGATGAAGTTTGCCGCCGCCATCAATTTGCGTTTGATGGTGTAGCTTGTTGTCTCTCAGTTGTGAGAATTGTTCCCTGATTAAAATTTAGAAATATTCTTTGACTGCTGTATATGGCTTGAATACTTCGTGCACATATTCTTATTGTTTCAAGTTTCAAGTTGTCATGCATGTTCTGCATCTGCACTGCACATCATAATCTTCGGCCCAAATCAAAATCCTTTTTTATTTATTTCATTCCTTTCTACTTATTATTATTATTACTATTTTGTTGTTTTTTTTTATTCGTTATATGACGTATACGTAGGCTATATAGAATCGTAAATAGTGTGTCGGTCTTCCTGTGTTTCATTCCCTTAAGTATCTCATAATTCGTATTGTTGTTGTTGTTCTTGTTGTTGTTGTTATAATTGTTACCGCTGCTGGTATTGTCCGGCAAGTGAAATTATATCTGACTGGTTACTGGAAAATGGCATAAGATGTACGATGCGGACGTGTGTACATAACGATGATGCGGTTTGGTCATGCTCGCCAACGCTACTGGTCCGAGTGGTGGTCGTGGTGATGTGGCAGCATAAGTGCTGTTAAACTTTTGCGGTTGTGTAATAAAAAATTGATTGCGGTCTTTTCTTTTCTTTTTCTTTTTTCTGCCCACCAGCCATACTTCATAAATTTTATACAATTTTTCGTTCGTTTGTTCATTTTTTTATTTTTTTATTTTTTTTATTTTTTTTTTATTTTCTCCTAGTGGTGTAGGCAGCATTCTTAATAAGAACAAAATAATTTTCATGAAATTCCGAACGAATAAATAAATTATAGATTTATTCTCCTTAAAATAATTTCAATTCACTTGAGCAATATTCGAATATTCGAATATGCTTCGAGGACTTTACAGCAGATAGTCAACATTATAACAAATTATACATAAATATATCTCTACCTCTTTATAAAAAATAATAAAAAAACACATATGGAACTGGAAGTGTTTCAAATTTATTTCAAAATGCATTGAGAACATGGAGACTATTAAGGCATTGTAGGTGAAAGATGAGAGATTTTATCGAAAAGACAAAGCAATCATTTCTATATAGGATGGACGCAAGGTATGACAAATACCTGGTAAGGTATTTTCGTTTTACTTCGTGTTTCATATGCCTTTCCACGTGACTATGAACGCGCTATTTAAAGCCCAATTTGATGGTTTCTGCTTGATTTTTGAATACTTGACCAACCATTTAGTCGTTGTTCCTTGTACGCGGGAATGCGGAGTTGGCCACGAAAGATCGTAGGTAGAGAAAGAAGAAGGAGAAAGACTAAAAATGGTGGAGATGCTGGAGAAATCTAATGTAGATAGATAGGTAGTTACACAAGCACTCAATCAGTCAGTTAAAGGAAGAGGGCATCTCCTGGGCGAGTAAGAGGGAAAGCTGATAAGGCCGAGTAGTTCCAATGAAGGATTTCATTAATGGGCGTACTTCTTTTACTTTTGTAGAGGCGTCGCTCGGGATGTACTCGAAAGTATGCAAAACAAAGACGGCAGTATGTCGATGTTCAGGCGGGGATCGAGTGCTTAGCTGTACACTGAGTGCTTAGCTGCACACTGAGTGCTTAGCTGTACACTGAGTGCTTAGCTGTACACTGAGTGCTTAGCTGTGCGCGATCAAAGGCAGTTAGAAAGGATCTGAAAGCTTCCGCCGCCCGACAAAAGGTAATGATTGAAAGCATTCATAATATAGAGCGTTTTATACCGAGATGAATGTAGCTTTCAGATGAGGAAATCACATCAAACTGTCTGCATATAATCGAGAAGTTTGTACAACAAAGAACTTCTATCAAGCAACTAACACTTTATAGTCAGGATAACTTGTTGCGCACTTGGTGCGGGTTTTGTATATGATACCAAACGAATTCGGTTTCCGCTTTCCGCTTGGCCGCGTAATGCCTGCTCATATTTTCTTGTATCCAACCTTGAAATCGTAATTTAGACGAAGTAAGTTTCGATTTATTATATGTTATTTTAAATTTATTCGCCCTCGTAAAAGTTTGTAGCATCGTTTACAAAGTGCTGTCATATCGTAAACATATTTTATTATGTAAACGATACATAATACGTACGATCTGATGCACGAAATGATAAACGATCCATATACGATCTATATACGATACGATATACGATTGATTTACTCTCATATATACAAGTTGATATACGATCGATATATCGAGTAAGCGGATTTTTCCTTCCTACACAGTACGTAGGGCTCACCATTGATTCCACAGATTCCTACTAAACGAATACAATTTATTTCTTGCTTTCAAAATGTCTTCAATACCTATAAAATGGATTATCGTACATAAGCAAAACGGAATCGAATCGTCACTTGAATCGAGGCGGTTACAAAGTCTTCAGTCAGTCTGTGAGATACGAAATTAAGCTTTTTCATGGCAATTGGTTTCAAAAAGAATTTCTCCAAGTTTTGTATTCAATTAACACGAAAGGTAAAAAGATATGAAGATGAAGAATGCCTATTATGTTAAGAGGAAAAGATTACAAATGCTTGGATCAATGCGTGTTTTAATAAAATTGTCCTTGAAATATGAAAATAAATTCTTAAGAGTTAAACGGTTTCTTTATTCTGCGATGAAAAACGACAAAAAGCGAAAAACCTATAGTCCCATACAGTGGTTCTCTTCAAAAGTTTATTTTTTTTTTTTTTCGCTTTCATTTCATTGGTTAACTTATATCTCATTTCTAAACGCCGCCGCAAATAGGCGACAATAAAATTTAGCTTAAGGAGTAGACAGCACACTTCAATTCTCTATCATTGATATAGTTTTACGACTTTGAGAAATCGAACGAATCTACGCGAATCGCTTTAAGATGAATATATGCGTTTCATCCATCCATCCGTCTATCTATCATTTTTTTCCACTTCGGGGCACTGATCTGAATATATGTAAAATTTGCAAAATGATGTTGA
The DNA here is from genome assembly GCA_000688735.1 of Glossina austeni. NCBI lineage: Eukaryota > Metazoa > Arthropoda > Insecta > Diptera > Glossinidae > Glossina > Glossina austeni. Next base: position 287,034 of record KK502401.1, read on the forward strand.
AATGTTGTTTGTAAGCAAGTTGAAGTTCAAAACTTATTCATAATAATATGGAATCGTTTATAAATAAATTGATAATATCTACACTTTCTTATCTAGATCGATATCTTCTTAATGCCTATGAATGCCGTTGTATTGAAAATTATATGGAAAAAAAAAACAAAAAAAAAATAAGTGAAAGAATTTTACTTTGCATTATAAATAGAAAATTCAAGGGAAAAGCACCTTTAACTGCATGTGAATATCAATTCATATGAATGTAGAGCAACACAAAGGCTTAAGCTTATCTTTGAGCAGCTTTACACTTTGCCATACGTATTAAAGTGATATGTTACTAGCATGGATAGCATGGATAGCATGGAAACAAAATTGATAGGATGATGCGAGCAGGTAGTAAAAGTGCGAGGAGACGAGATTTATGCAAATGATTTCTGCTACCGCTGTATGCTGTATGTTGTTCCTGTGTTTATATTATGTAATCGGATCTGACAAAGTTTCTATGAACAACAACAACAACAACAACAACAACGACGACGACGACAACGACAACGACGACGACAACGACGACGATGACGACTACGTTATGGTAAAAGTCTGAATTTGTCATTCATTTTATACTAGTATTACCACTACCACTACCAATACTGCTGCTACTACTACTACTACTACTACTACTACTACTAGGATTTCATATTTTTATTATGTTATCATTATTGTTATTCCTCTTACAGGTTGTTGTTCATGTATGCACCGAACTGATTATCATATTGTTTTACATGATTGTTGTCAAGTGTTGATTTCCTTGAGTAGTTTCCCACATGAATTAAAAGTTCAGTAACGCTTTTCATTAATAAGCACGTTATTACTACGAATACGGATAATAATGTACGGTATGTACGGAATATATAAATATATATATATAGACACATGTGTGTGTGTGTGTATATGTGTGTGTATGTGTGTGGGTGTGTGGGTGTGTGTTATTATGCACAAGAGGGCACTCCTCGCTCTTTCTCTCTCTCTCTCTCTCTCTCTCTCTCTCTCTTTCTCTTTCTCTCTTTCGTACGTAAATATTAAGATATTTTTATGAAAATATTTGCCAACAATATTGCGTACGTTTAAAATATGCTTCACAATTCATATATGTGCTTGCGTGTATGTGTGTGTTTGGGTTTGTGACATGTACGTTTATACCGTTGAGTGCAATAAAGGTGAAAATGTTATTATATTTTGAAGTTACCTGTGTTGTGCATGAAACTTCTGGAAAGTTTTCATATCTTCGTTTTTTTTCCCCTTCTTTTTGTTTTTCATGTTCATGAAAACAGGATAAAGTTATGCTAATTCGTTCAGTCTGTTTGTACCATGCTTCAAAAATTCATTCCATACATCGGAAGAAATTAAACGCGCTCTTAATAAACAACATAACATCCTGAATTGATTCTGTTTTGGTCTTCAATATATTTCGCTCGAGGCCACCGGAGACAGAATATACAGAGCGGAAGTTTGCAAAATATTTTTATTAATCGGATTAAATAGACCAAACGAAACGATCCCGAGCTTCTGATATATAACATTTTAGTAAATATGTATTTTAAAAATGCTTTCAATCTGAGAGATCGGTGTACAGGTTTTGTCGATAACGAGTAAGCTCGATAGCTGACGATCACTAACTCACTGTAACGTGTAATCACTTTACGTCTGTCCGTAACGTGTGCATATTTTGTATGGTCGAATAAAAGCTTTTTCGATCGTAAAATTGCTGTTGTCCAGCAACGTATTTAAGCGATAGAACGATAGATTTCACTCGATGTAGCTTGGCAGCCATAAACGGGCCCCGGGTTTATTGACACAAACATACATGTCAATGCAATATATATATATATATATATATATATATCTTTTTATGTATCGTAGTTTTTGTGACGGGTATCTAAGATTCGTCGTATGGCGTTATTTACGTTTCTTACTTGGTTTAATATAAATAACTTATTAAGAGGTGAACTAAGAATATAAAAATTTTTATAGGTTTCTTTACGTTGTATATGCGTGCGTGCGTGCGTGCGTGCGTGCGTGCGTGCGTGTGTGTTTATGAATAAAAATTAAGTGAATTTCCTGCATTTTTAGTAATTTTCTATTAATATACGAAAGTTTTATAATTAAAACTGTTATTTACTGCATAAAACCACTTAGCAACAACAATTCTTTTGTTTGCCTACGAACGTTCATATGTGATTTTTGTGTTTTGTTTTGTCAGCTAGGCGTGTGCATGTCATAAGCTAAAGTTTTAAATTTTAATAATATCACAAGAGAGAGAAAGAGAGAGAAAGAGAGAGAAAGAGAGAGAGAGAGAAAGCGAGCTGCTTTTTGCTCTACCAGGGCAAGAGTACATTAACAGTGGTTCCATTGCTTTCGATATTCTGAGATGTGTTACACTAAGAGACAAATTCGGAAATGTCATGATTATGCGGTTGTGGTTGTGGTTATTATCGTTACTTCAATACCAATAGTTTTCGCACATGAAATGAGAAAATTGAATGAAATCGTGAAAACTGCAAAATTTGGCCGACGAAATTTTCATCGACAACAACCGAAAACCAAGACTAATCAAAATTTAATTAGAAATCGCTCGACTATATGAAGGCTACCAAAAAACCAACTCATGTGTTTGCTTGCAAGCCTATCTAGCGTAGCATTTTTTCAAAGCGAACAGTAGCTCTGTAACAAAAGCAAACTTTTAACAATGGATGCGAATAATACGATAAGGAAATCTTAAGTTTTCCTGCTCCTGTTTGCCTTATTTAATAGCATGGCATGGCACAAGAAATTATTACAGAAATTGTTTTTCGAATTCAAATAAATCTTCTTTTTATGGTCAAGCCCAGGAGGATATTTTTATTTGTTTTATCGACTACGAAAAGGCATTCGATACAGTACAACATGACAAATTAGTTACCATTCATTCTCAAGTCAATAAGTATTGACGAAAAAGAAATACAATGGACAGAAAAATCTGTATTGGCATCAAACCGCCGAATCAAAAGCTGACAACACGGTATCAGAACAAATACAAATACACAGACGAGTGAGACAAGAGTGCATCTTTTCCCGCTTATGCCCCTAGAACTCCTTGATGATGTCAACGAGGGTGTAAGAGTTAATTGTTACAACATCAACAACATAAGCTATGCCGATGACAGTGCTCTTCTGGCAGATAGTTTAGATAGGCGTCAGTCGTTGGTAAATGCATTAACGCCCTCTAGTAATGCATAGAGCTATAAAATAAACGTTAAACACGTATTATAATAAGACAGATCATGCGAATAGGACGGGGGTATAAAAATTTAAGTAGATTGGGCGGTCAACTAAGCAAAAATGTGATCTCTCCGCGGGAATGCCGACTAGAAGCAGCGAGACTTGAATTTTAAACTTCGGTTTATAAAGTGTTTCGCTCGGCCTGTTTTGCTCTACAGAATGGAGATATGGACATCAATACAAAAGAAGCTCGTATATCGTAGATAACTAAAAATACCCTGGACTGACGGAGTAACAAATACAGAAATACTTCAAAAAATCGGTTAACACTTAATCGGTGAACTATTAACACTTATTAAACATCGGAAAACGTCACATGTCGGTCACATAATGCGAAACCAAAAACATCGTTTGCTGCTGCTCATAATACAAGGAGACATGGAAGGAAGTCGTGGTGTAGGCAGAGAACAAGCAGCTTGGCTTCGCAATACACATCAATGGATCGCCGTAAGCAGTGCCACATAATTGCTGACAGCTGCAAGAGATAGCGACGTGTTCGCTGAAATTGTTAGAAAACTAGAAGAGAACAACACGCCCTCGTACATGATTACGAATGTTGAAATATGCATCATGCGAATCATTTTAAACCTTAAATAAACTCACAAATTGTATGATCGCAAACATTTCTTCTGTTTGGCTTTTACTGAGACCAATTGTTCAGTTCACGCACAAATGCCCTAAGACTCGTTGCCTCTTCCTAACGTAATGCCTTTGCAACATGTCGCAATAAAAGGTAAAAACATTTGTATGCTAAGCAATCTCGGGAACGTGCACTGATTAATTCGTTCAGCTAAAAAATGCATCTAACGTAACAACAATTTATTCAGTCATTGCTACTAATCAAGCGAACTTTATCTGAGATTACGATAAAAAATAAAAAAATAAACTTTCATCCAAGGCATGGTAAACTTAATGAATAGGTAGATGTTTGCTTGCGCTTTCGAAAGGCCTCCACATTTCGCAAAACACAGTTTTAGACGACTCGAAGATGAGGTGACCATGCCACAGGTATGTAACAATTTGTTTGTGTTAGAAGTCTCTACCGGCACAAGATACCACTATCAAGATACCACTGCATGATCTTCTAGATGTTGGCGCAAATAATTACAAAACGATTGATTGAAGAAGTACTTCCACTTAATACATAACGATTTCACTTTACTATAACGCAAACTATGACTTTATGAAAGGGGAAAAGAGTTAAAATATTAAGAATATTTATTTATTTTTTTATGAAAATGGATCTCAACATATGGCAAGGAGTGTCAATGGTCGGGGAAAAGAATTAAAAAAAAAAAACAAAAAAAAAGGATTGCTTTTATTTTGCACTGATCTACTCTCAAAATTTCGTGTGCTACCTATTGCTAAATTTTCTTAAAGTTGTCCTTCCGCTTAACACTGGACTTGCTGACGTCTTGCATGCACTTATTATGCACCAAAAGGAATCATTTCGATCCTCTATTTTTGTCGACTTATCACACAGCCGTAGAAAATGAAGGTAGGAAGTAGGCAAACCACACTAACCACCAGCTATTAATAGAGGATTCATGCTGTGCTAGTCTCATTTTTTCACAGGACATGGTTTGTCCACAGTGACCTTTCAAAAATTGCTAAGTACGGAAATTTGCAAAGTCCCCCCCAAAAATTCTCCGGGCAAAACTGAATATAACCTGCACGTCGTTGGAAAGGCTATTAATAGAGGATTCATGCTGTGCGTGTGTGTGTTCATTTTTTCACAGAGCGTGGTTTGCCCACAGTAGCTAAGCAAACTTTCGCTAAATCAACTTCATTTATGACACAGTGTAAAATTACTGGCTTTACAAATATTACTTAATTTACATAAATACATGTTTTGTTTATTATATTTTGTAAAGAAATTTTCCAAAAGTTGTATTTTAACTGAATTTTCACTTAAATCCCTCCGAGACTTCGTTTTATAGCATTCTGTTAAGGGCTTAACAGAGGTCTGCAAAAAAAATTACGGTTTGTGTCTTTGCTAGTTATATTTAAATATAACTTCACACCCTTGAAGTCAATCAAGAATGTGAGTTCATGTCCCCATCGGCAAGACAATGGAGGCTGAAACAACGGCACATATAAAGACGCTGGAAATATTGCAGAATATTTTCGAATATTTTACTTAAGCAACACAAGCACTGGCTAATAAGTAATGTTAAACTTTAGTAACTTAATAGCAATGTTTTACTCTTGCAAAGGTCGACACGTTCTTGTTTTTTGAGACTTTTAAGCACTAATGCTATATGCCCGAGCAAAAATTCATACAAATGTAACGGAAGATCGAGGTATGCCGGGAAGTATTCATTCAAAGGAAAGTTCGAAATTTTTGCTTTAATCGCAGGTTAGATAAACTTAAGTTAGAAAAGTCAATCGTATAAACTGGAAATGACTCTTGATGATTGCATTCTAAGATATATAATATATATCGACTAAACAAAGTATTAATCAAATGTCGAGAGTGTCACATAATAGTTGAAGGAGTATAAATAAAATTAAATAATTAAGTATTAAGAAGAAGAAGAAGAAGAAAGTAAGCCGAAGAAGAATGGCAGAGATTTTTACTTATTTTCCAAATATTTTTTACTTATTTTTCAAATAAGTAAAAATTATTTTAACACACAAAACTATAGGATATGCTGCTCCGCTATAAGAGATTTGAAAGAGTAAGTCGTCAATGGTAGATTGCAATGAAAATAGTATCGCGGACAACAAACGGATAACGCGTTCACATGTTTATAGAATCAAACAAAAAAGAAAAGCAATTTTATTCAATGAGAATTGCTTTAAGTGGAAGTTAAGTTGTTTATCCACCCAGTTAGTACGCAACAATACCGATTCCAGTAAACTAATTGACGGTTCGTAAAAGAAAATTCAAAAAGACAATTACGTAACGAAGCAGTTTTGTTACTAACTGAATTGTTTTATGATGATTGCGTGTACGTACGCATATATGTATGTATGTATATATGTATGTATATATGTATGTATATATGTATATATGTATGTATATATGTATAGCCCTTTCCATCTTTAATAGAATTGTAATTTTGTTTTTGTTCTTGATGAGCTTGCGTCTCACACACCGATCCTAATGTTACACACTTGCACGGAAATAACCATTTCATAGATGCTAACGATGGTGACGGGTTTTCCGTATCTATCGTGCCTTATGTTACTTTTATCTTTGAGAATTAATCTTAGCCTCATTTAAAATAAGCTTTTTATTACTAGATAACACCGCCGCCTTGGGGTGCAGAAAGGAACTTGTACGTCTCCTTGCGAACAAGTGTCAAATAACTTTTTCATCTGACTAATGTGAATGGAGAATTAAACGAACAGGTCTTTACGTTATCACTTAAATAATAATAAAAAAAAACAAAAAAAAAAAAAAACACCTCCAAGACAAAGATATAAAAAATTGAATTTTCAAAGACATTTGAGAAATTTCTCTGCATTTCATTTTAAATAAATTGAGAATAAAAAAAAAAAAAAAAAAAAAAAAAAAAAAAAAAAAAAAAATACAAAAATACATAAATTAATAAAAAGAGAAAAAAAAGTATTTCATACGACAAGTAAGCAGCAAAAGCATACGATTGTTATTAGAAA
>KK502401.1:294663-330400 GCA_000688735.1 Glossina austeni
TGCTTAGCACAATAATAATCACAGCAGTAAGAGAAATTCAAATAAAAACGGGGAAAACAACGCAGCGAACAACATTTACTTGGCACACCGGTCAAAGTCAATGCCCTTTTTTTAAAATAGAAAAAAAAAAAAAAAAAAGAAAAAAAAAAAAGGTTAAATATTTAAAGTGTAAGAGAAGTAGAAAAAGAAAAAACAAAGAGAAAGAGAAAGAGAAAGAGGAGCAAAAAATGAAAAGAAATTGTTCCCTCTTGTTTTCTTTTTTTTTTTTTTTTTTCTATTTTAAAAAAAGGGCATTGACTTTGACCGGTGTGCCAAGTAAATGTTGTTCGCTGCGTTGTTTTCCCCGTTTTTATTTGAATTTCTCTTACTGCTGTGATTATTATTGTGCTAAGCATTGTCGTAAATTTATGGAGTGTGAGTGTTTTTGGTGCAGTTATTATAGCGAGATTTACAGAATTTTCAAAACAAATCCGTAGGGAAATTTCCGTTTTCGAGTTTACACCGAATTACTTGTCCCCTTCAATTCAAGCTAGATCTGAAGGATCTGAGATAATGTCAGATGAAAATTTCGAAAAATATCCAGATCCATAAATATACCCTGTACACGGTCCTGGTGTTTACTTCGGTTGATTGCAAAGGAAATCGAAAAATTTCTTCAGTTGTTAGGATGAGAGACATCGACAGCTCGATGGTAAGTCAGTCTTGAAGCGGACTTGAGTTCATCGAAGAAAGATTTCATGATCGTTCACATTGCAAGTAAGTATTGAAAGAATTCTTTTCCTATAAAATTTGTCCGAGGCTTGGATCACGCTATCGTTTTATTATCTTTTTTCAAAAAGAAATATTTTTAAGTTTTCCAAAACTATTGCAAACAATCTTATGCCGATTTCTTTTTCCTCTCACTACTCGTAGAGATGTTTACAGACTATCTTAGAAAGGTATGGACAAACGAAAGAGATGGTAACGTTTGAGGACAAGCATTGAGATCTTTCTTTATTCTTACTTTAGTTGTGATTCACTGCTCAAAATTTTTGAATTTACATATCGGCGGTGGGTGGGTCGTTAATAACGATTTCGTCTTATCAAACGTATGTTTGCTTGTGCAAACCTTGAAATAAGTTGAACTTGTAACCGAGTAGTAAGCTATGCCACCTCGTGACGAAGGTATCCGTAGGCGTGTACATTAACGTGCGACATTCGATGTTTAGATTTTTAAAGTGATTGTAAAGTAAAGTGCGATGTATTGTGCGTGCCAGTAGGGTTCTCGGCGTGTTCGAAATGCTTTAACGAAATTAATATGCTTTCCGTTGATGAATACAGTAATCGGTTGCGTTGGGTGCACGCTGACTTTTCACTTCTTCCGGTTTGGTAGGATTTAGTTGTGGTAAAGTTGTTGTCATTATTACAGTTACATTTGGCTGATATAGCTTCAGACGCTCTACCGTATTTCCACTTTTTGTTGATGTCTGCCAATTTTTATTTAGTTTCTTCCCTATTTCTCACTCTCTCACTCGCATATTTATTTATTTTATTTTTTGCTCTGCAGGATTATAATTTCATAAAGTAATAATTAAACTAAGTGTAAATGTAATGTCAAGCAGTAGCAATGGAATGAAAAACAACAACAAAAACAATAAACGAGAGAAAGAAGAAAGAAAAGAAATATTAGATCATTGCAAACGGAACTTGAAAAATGTGATTACGTTTCGAAGGAATTCTTCCTTTGCCTTCCTTTTTGCCAAAGCTTAACTGCTTGCTGCACGTGCACGTAAACCTACGCAACGATGGCAACTAATGTCATCATCATATTCCGGGTGGTAAGTGTGGTATGCGAACGCCCCCATAAATTGCGTCCATTCTATCGCGCTTGTTGTTTGCGTGATTCATTTTGTTGTTGTTCATTCTTTTTGCTGCTGTTGCTGTTGCCGTTGCCGTTGCCGTTGTCGTTGCTGTTGCTGTTGCTGTTGCTGTTCGATATTTACGTTACACACTAATGATATTGTTTTTTATTAAGGTCAAATCGTCTACTGTACAGTGTGTCATTCAATCGAAACGAAACAAAACATCAATAATAACAATAACAACAACAACAAATAACAAATAACATTGACAAAAACAACAACAAATGCAACAATAAGAATAGAGAAAGCGTTCGAAACAATTGTTTACATCGCTACCTTAACTGGCAGAACCATTACTAGCATCGTAACCATTGTATCATCGTCACTCGTACACTAAACAATACACATCAAGTTTCTGTTGTCAGAACGTTACACCGTTGTCGAAAGGTAAAGGCGTAACAGCCGCGCCAACAACAACGAAAAATACCCGATAAAAAAGGAACAAAAAAATAAATAAAAAAAAACACAACAACTGTGTAAGAGCTTCATTGGCGTGAAAGCAATTTTATATTGTTGTGTTTATTTGGCACATAAAACTGGTCTCTTTTTCACTATATGTGTATACACATATACATGCAATGTGTGCATAACATAACATATATACATATAACATAATATTATATACATATATATATATATATATATATATATATATATATGTGTGTGTGTGTGTGTGTGTTTGTATATATGTATATATATATATATATATATGTACATCTGGGTAGCACTTATTGCGTTTGATACTCATTTATGCTTCCGCGTATGCGACAGGTGTTTCAGTTGCAGTGCAAAAATACCGGGGCTATTGTTGTTATTGCCACCATGTAACTTATATTGCATTGTAAGCTGCTATTCTACGTACAGTCAATGTGTTCTCTCTCTGCTGCAAGTATGCTGTATTTATATTTTATGTAAAGCTAAAGTAATTTGGATTTTTTTTTTTTTTTCATATATTATAAGAGAAACTTCAGAGTTATATTTGTTTTCTTACATTCTCTTCTGCTTCGCAAACGAGGATACTATTAATGCTTTGCAATAACAATAAATTGAGGAAGTCATAAACATAATCGTTATTGCGATGCACATGTAAGTGTTGCTTGTGTGCATAATAATGTGCTTTTTTAAAAACAGTTTTAACTAATTTCCCCCAAAAAATCTGTTTTCTATGCAAATATGTATTTATATATATATATGTATAACAAAATTACTAAAATATTTGCTAATAGTTTTTTTTAGATCTTATCAAGAAATGTAAGTAATTTTGAAATTTAAGAGTAGTAGAGTTACAGTGCTCAGGGTGCACGACGAGCGCACTTTAAAGTTTCCTTATGGATCCAGAATATATGTCAAACTTACTTAAGAGCGTTTAATTTTGAGATTTTCAACAACACATGAAAACAGTCCGATAGACAGACAGGCCGAGTAGATGGATATACGCCCAGACATATAGGCATTTTAACGATTATGTAGACAAAGAGATATTTCGATGCGTAATTAAATCGACTCATTATCTTAGGTATCCCTGGGAGATTGTTGTGGCATGCCCGTGACTTTTGATAAATGGAAAGACAAACTTTATATAAATCGATGACACTTATTATCGATCCATTATTGACAGTCAAAAATCTCATTATCACCTGCTATTGATTTCAATTATAAAAGGAAAAGTTTATCTTCCCCGTATTCATACGTGGCCATCGCTCGATCCATTTCACATGTCCTGAGTAGAAAATTCGCAAAAAAGACCATGAAGTGCGATGCTTCTAAACGATCTCGGATGTTTCGAAATATTTATTTACATAACCTTAGCAGAGAACACTAAAGCATTATTAAATCAAATCTGTTGAAGTCACGGAACAAGTACTACTTCAAATCACATCCAACAGGGCATGGCCTTAGGGCTTATATCAAAGAAGAAAAAACTCTATACGAGACAAAGATAAAAAACTCGGTGTTATCTCAATAGATCGCACAGTTGACAATTTTCTTTATTCCTCACTCTTGCGGGTGTTCATTGACGAGATGTTACCAAATCTTCCAAACAGAGTCAAAAAAAAAAAAAAAAAACGCGGGAAACGTAAAGGCCAGCAAGACGCAACACTCTCTCTTATCGCATTGTGGACGTGATAAATTTCAACTTTTCTTTGGCGGGGTGAATATAAAGGGAAAAATAGGTGAAGCTTGATGTTCTTGGAAGAAAACTTTGACTACCAAATAACGTATATTGGACGGAATATGCATGCATGGATGCGTTGAAAGACGCAATCAAGGACTTAGCAATCCAAGCATTACTTCATTCATTGCAGCCGATATGCGCACAATATACCCTACGTATGTCCGGTCAAGGTTTAGGTGAAATTTGCATGTTAGGACAGGAGTTTGTAAGTTTTGCTTCAACGCATTCGACCGCCTAGAACGAAAACGGCAGGTGCTCATTCTGAGTGATGCCAGTGTGTCCCACATTCCACATGTATACTCCCATGGCGAATATTCTGCAGAGTTAACGGTGCTTCAATAGAACTCCTTTACGATAATATCTCTGTGGCGAATTTATCATCCTGTTTAGAGGTTCCACTCTCAAGTCAAACATAGGGAAGCCATACTATTCCTCCATTTTCCTCTTTCTCTCGTAAGAGTTTAAAAATGCGTTGATTTTAGATCTCAACCGCTTCTTGCCCACTCGGCTACGCATGCGGATAAACCAAGATAAGTATTTGATTGAAAAGGGCATCGAATTCAAATACTGAAATATTGGGCGTAAAAATCGAAAAAGAAAGGAGACGAGGAACAAACTAATGGATACATTTTAGTTCCCCAGAGCAAGACTAAGAAAGGCATAGCAGCAGTAGTATAAGTAGTAGTAGCAGTAGTAGTAGTAGTAGTAGTAAAAGTAGTAGTAGTAGTAGTAGTAGTAGTAGTAATAGTAGTAGTAGTAGTAGTAATAGTAGTAGTAGTAGCAGTAGTAGTAGTAGTAGTAGTAGTAGTAGTAGTAGTAAAAGTAGTAGCAGTAGTAGTAGTAGTAGCAGTCGTAGTAGTAGTAGTAATAGTAGTAGTAGTAGCAGTAGTAGTAATAGTAGCAGTAGTACTAGTAGTAGTAGTAGTAATAGTAGCAGTAGCAGTAGTAGTAGTAGTAGTAGTAGTAGTAGTAGTAGTAGTAGTACTAGTACAAGTAGTAGTAACTATACGAAATAATTAGCTGGTATCGTCTATGGTGAAAATTAGGGCGATATCTAATCGGTTTCCAACCTCTGACTTTCATTCGTGCTTAATGAAAAAATCTTTGACAAATGCAGGACTGAGTCATTCGTATATAGTAAAGTAGATATGTGTTATACTATAAAAATGTAAAATTTCCCTATAATGCCATTGAAGACAAATGTCTGAAAACACAAATTTATTTTATCCTTTAACTAAACTTTAACGTTGACACACACAGTCACAATATTCTTTCATTATTATTCTAATCATTTGCAAGCAGAGTAAGAGATTAAGAAATACATTTAATTTTTGTTTTATTGTTATTCTAATCACTGCTGGAAGAGTTAAGAGGGTGAAGAAATAAAAATGAATAGATTTTTTTTTTCCTTCAAGTTTTAGTATTAAAATTATTTTTTCGATTATCTAACATTTTTATGAAGATTTAGTTTCGGAAGATTTTGTAAATCTAATTTTTTCAAAATGTTCTGTATGAATAAAAATTTGTGCTTTGCAATCAATTTGTGTCTAAAAACCTGGCAAGTTAAAATATTCCTATTAAAAATGCTTAAGTTAAACTTTTCCATCAAATTGTTATCTTGATGCACTTCGGGCAGCAGGTGGATTAAATCAGTTCTCCTATATGGCTATATTTTATTCGAAATATATATGTCCTGAAGAGCTAAGAGATCTAAAGCGATAAAGTTGTTTATCTGCTGCGCATATCATTGATATAATTGATCGTACGTAGCAGCAACATAAAGGGAACGTTGGGCTATCGCTTGTATTCAGAAACCAAACAAAAAAACTGATAGGAAACAAATATGTTTTCTTCCCTTCCTTTACTTAATATGATCGTTTGATCGATCGATCTGGGCGAGTCGTATATCCGAAGTGAAGAAAGAAAAAGAGATAGGGAAGCTGGTGCCAACAGCTTAGTTGGGTGTGTGCTTCATCGATACGTGTTGTATGATTTTACCGACTGGGGACGCAGTATAGCTGCGGCCAGATATGCTGATTTGGTAATCGAAACTCTTATCGCAACTCATGCGCGCTGCGTTTCCTTATCATAAGCGCTGTAGAGTATTTTCTTAAATTCGCTTGTTTAAAAATATTTGTGTACATGTGCACGATATGTATTATAGTTTGAGGAAGTATGCATGCGTGAACGACATTCGTAGAGTTTAGTTGATTCACAACATGTCACATTGTAAGGTTCAGGTTATTTGCTTTCGTTAACAAATTGATTTTTGAGCTCGTCTGTCATACTCGGTATAAAATTTTTAACAAGCACTGCATATATTTGTTCATATATTGTCGAAATTCTCTTAAAAATTATCTGCACATTTGTTTGTACATTTGTTGACTTTGCAAAACTAACATTATTACGTATTATAACTGTAAGAGATACATATACAGATGTGATAGATGGAATACGCACGTACATGTTCTTTAATGCTTTTCACGCTTGAATGCGTTATTGAACGCTAAAGGGCTTCTAGTTTCCGACAATTTCAAGTAGAATTAAGCTAAGATAGAATAGAATCTCATTAACTTTTATAATCACACAATGATTATAAACAAAAATTAGTGATTCGGTATGCAAAACGCTAGACTTTTGTTCGTTCGTCTTAGGCTTTCCCATTACTGCGGTTCCAAAAGTAGTTCCAAAATTATATCCTACTCCTCTATCTATAGGCAAACTTACTTGTTAAGACGAGGCAAGCAAGAGTAATGGAATGCGTAATCGGGAATTTTGTTATTTAGCGCACATGTCGTCGGATATAAGAAGTAAGTGCTTTTAGTAGCATGCCTCAGTTAGCTGCGACACGCAGAGTAAATAAAGCACATTTGAGATTGCAGTCTCAAAGACGATCGCCGATCGGCGCGACGACGATATTTCGCGACCGAGGTTAAAGTTTAATCCGCACATCTTAGTCTCTTTGCACGTTGCACTTCCAGTCTACGACCACTAAGCAACACATCAGCAACAAATTCAAATTCAAAATGCGATATAAATTTCCCGCCCAACTAATATACTGATTGTACTCTTCAACTTAAATAATGTAACTCGCGCCTGTGTACATCTATGTGCCAGCTTATGAGTTCGTTTATTTGCTTGCTCATCACTTTGTGTGCATTTTTCCTTTCGCCTTTCACTTCTAAGTAATTTTATTTTATTGCCTTTTACTTTTATTTTTGCTGTCAATCGAACCGTCAAAACAGTCCAGCCAGATAATTGAAATTCGTTTTCGACATATTCATTAATTTCACCTTAATCAGCTTATTCTATAAAAAAAAAAAAAAAATCAAAAAATTTCTTACGGCAGAAATTCCATAACCAGCTAAAGGTCGTCAGTTTTCCTTTTTTAAAGAAAGCATTTAATGGTAAAAATAAACACGTTTAGCAGTAATTTTTTTATACCCCTTAGGGAAATCAATTCCGTGTAATAGAAGTAAAGGTTTGCGAAGGAAATGTTTTTATATTATTTTAAAAAATTTTTCCTCAATGACTGGCACACGTTGATGTACGTTTAGGTGTCTCCACTACATTAGCTTTAAACGTATCAAACAGAGCTTTCGCCGCTGGAAATCCTTCCCAATGGAATCGCTTACTCGTACTTCTTCATGCATCATACTAACATACTAAGGCTGCATACACATACGGGGCAAGGGATCCGTCAGTATTGAATACCTTAACACTACTCGTGACGGGATCAAGAAGCCGGAGAAGGGATTGGACGATGATCCAGAGTTGCAGTTCATTTTGGAATCTAATATTTTCACGATAGCCGAATATGTCGGTATATTGTAGCGAATACCCCGTTGTGTTTCATTGTAAAGCCACATACGCGCATCCACACATTCAAACATTGCCGTTTGCGATAAAATCATGGATTTTTTTTTTCTCTTTGCTGTGTTGCTCTCGAGCAAGTGACGCAGACATCGAAATTCAAACTCAAGTTGTGTAAAGAAACGCGCTCTCATCCAATTTGTTCACCTCTAAATACCACATAGAGCTAAGTAGTGTGATAAGGGTGATGGGAAGCATAGCATGGATGCTGATAGGCATGACAGTCATTTTAAGGCATATGCCAATGAATTATCGCCACAATGAAATTCGTTTAACCAATAATGGTTCGGTTAGGAACATGATCACCGAGCTTCCAAACAGTTTCGGCTGATCATTAGAAGAACATGAAGATTATTCATCGTTAAGAAGAGGGTCCGTAAGCACGACGCTTAGGTTGATTGTCGCTACCGATCATTTTCGTGGGCTGTAGGCTTTTTTAAGGTTCGCCTCCTTTTTTTACTTACTTTTTCTCTTGGTTGTGTACTTCGCTATGTGAAGATGGATTTAAGGCCGAAAGAAAAAACTCAACCATGCCCACGACGTCATAAACTTTATATGTATTCGATCAATTCCGATTTCGGAATCAGTAATAGTCAATAGGGGATAAGACTCGCGAGAACTAAGTCGGTGTTCGCGTTACAAGCTTATGGCACTTATCCCGGGCCCTATCAAAAAAAAAAAGAGGAAGGAAACTGACTCCGATATTTGGTTTTTTTTTTGCTATTGGTTTTAAATTTGCGGATATGATCCCACAAATTCCAGACGAGATCTTGCGTCGCTTCGTGAAGTTCGATGAAACACGTGTGCCTCAAGTAATACCAATGAGTCAAGGAACGGTCGAATTGTTTTCATCGAAGTGAACGAAAATAGTTCCATTTCTTGACAAATCATGGAATAATTTTTTTTTAAAATACGAGCGAAATAATTTCCAACGTTTTTTTTTTTTTTTTTGAAAAAGGAAAACAACTAACGGAGAGTAATATGTAAACGTGTCACAGCGTGCTTGAAGTCATCCCAACAAGGCAAAGCCACCATTGTTTTTACCAGAACAACAAATAAAACTGTGTCCGCATATCCATTGCCCCGATACCCAATAGCTAAATGGGTTAAGTTGAAATCTTCTTCCTCACGCACACTGCTTGTGAGAATTTCTTCCTTAAGCCAGTTTCGTTCTTCAAGAGTAGTAAGAACGTGCAATTGATTGATTGGTTTCATGAAAAGCTCGACATTTCGTACTACAAATAGGGTATCGAAGGGATATAGAAGACCCCACTGGGAAACATGTATCGAGCAAAATGCCAAAGAAAGATATTTTTTGTTGCCAGATTGTTAGGCGTATTTTTTTTTTGTTGTCATGCCAGGTCATGCATATATCTTTTCCTTGATTATTAAAAGTTATTGAACTAATTTCCGTTTTGTTATGATTTAATTCATCTGTCACACAAACCTTGGGAATTGAATCTACGATTCATTTTTAAATTTAAAAGAAAAATTCTTTTGAGCTAAATTTTATGTTATCCATAAGCTCGGGCAAACAAGTTGCAAATGATCGCTCGTTAAGGATTGATTGTGTGTTTATAATTTTGTACATTTTATCAAAAATTTAAAACACTTGAATGCTTTTGTACTATTGTGTGTGATATATATCGAAATTCAGGCATAAATATTTTTATGGTAAGTAACTTGGAAATAATGCGGTTTGTCAATCTCTGATAACACACATGGTTAAATATTATAAAATACATTTACATAAACATTCAAAAAATATGCATTCAGTAAAATAGAAAGAAAATCTACATAAATTATATATATATATATATATATATATATATGTTGTGTGAGGAAGAGATGATATATATTTTTTTTTTTTTTTTTTTTTTTGAAACATTAACGAACGCTTTATATGTCTGAGCAATTCTTACGAATTGACGAATTTTGTATATCATGCGCACGCCAATGGTCAAAAGTGAAAACCATAATTTTGTGGTTAATTGGTTGACGGTTCGTGTCCTTCGAATTCGTGACTTTGTAGCGGTTTATGTGGCATCACTTTAAATCTAATCAACTTAGGATTAAGTTATTAAAGTAGCTTCAAAATTGTCGTGTTGTGCTTCGCAAGAGGAGGAAAGAGAAGAGCACTATATTTTATTATAATGGAAACGCAAAGATACCCCATTTCACTAGCAAGTAATTATTTAATAAAATATTCAATAACGCACTAATTGACGGCATACTGAGGTGTTTTGGAGAAAAAATGCCCTACACTTAACCGAAATGCATAAGCATCTATTTGCTATTCTAATAGGATCGATCACAAATGTCGCAATCAATCTCAACTATAAGGAATGAACGGTAACTTCTTAGCTATATATTGCTTGCAAAATTTATCCCATTTCTCGTGTGGATGCATATACATAGGGCATCATTTTGCATTTTGAGCCTTGGCAACTGCCAATTGCACTCTTCCCTGCAAAGTTTAACACATTTAAACGTGACCTTGCTTAGGACACTTTGCCATTTGAATGCGACTTGTGTTGTTTATAGTGACTCGGTAATTGTTTTTAATTGCGAAAAATTGGAATTAAGTCAAGAAAATTTTCATGCAATGATTTCTTTTGAAAGACGCATCGATTAGCTTTACTTCTATTTTTGTCGATGAAAGCTTGCTTCCTTGCTGTTATAACGAGTTTTAGTCTGGCTACCATTCCCTTAAAGTTGTCCAAAATCACTTAATGCGCCAGAAAACACTGATGCGACAAGCAAGGTCGACATATGACATACGGTGATATAGAGCCAATCTCAGGCATTTCTCTTCCAACATACATAAAACATTGGAAAACCTTTTTTCCTCGTTCACATAGTTTCACAAATGCTCGAAAACATTCTCATGCCAATTGATGCAAACAAATGCTTAAGCAATGCAATTGCTGTACATCGAAAGACGTACAGATGTCAGATTGTAACAGGTGACAAATTATGTATCGGAAATTACCCAGCAGTTGGTTGGGTATGGGTTTTGCACAATAAATAAAATCTCAAAAATTGTCTCGAGCTCGAAGCAGTTCGAAACAAATTATCGCTTGTTTTTCCTGAGAATTTGGCCAGACAACAGGGGCGCTTTTAGACGGACGTAAAACAGTTAATTCTGCATAATAGAAAATCGTTGCTGTTAATCCGAGATTTTTAGTGAAATGAAAAAAAAAAAAAAAACAGGTAAGAGCGGCGGATTATTCTTCGTTATGACGATGCAAGCTCTGACACCTCTTGTCTAGCAATTGTCATTTTAAGCACTCATCCACTGCGCAGTCGTGATGTGGCGCCTAATGATTTCTTTCTACTTTGCATAGGCAACCTTTTTTTTTTCTTTTTCATATGACCCAACACCCACCCAGAGAGTGTCCTCCACTGGTGCAATACGGTGATGGTCGGAAAGAAATGATTAAAGAGAAAGAGATAGCAAGACAACGGGAACGGCAACATGCCAATAAGTATATCCTCAGTCGGTTATGCCTTTACCGACTGAGCACTCACCGATCGACTCGCCGACCAAAACATACTGTACCGCACTTAAGATTTGAACTCGCAAATGCTGTCTTGCTAATGGCGATTCGTAGCTACTCGTCTGTTTACGTGAAAAACCTGTGCATAACACAGGTAACACAAAATGTTGTCCTCAGCTTATATTGAATTTCCTAAAGTCCATCAGTAGTTAGCTGCAAAATATTGCGGTCCCACATCGTAGCGTATATGCATAGTAAGTTATATTTGTTCCTATGCCTTACTCTGATTTGCCAGCACTTTGAGCGAACTATTTTGAAAGCCATACATTTACATATACCGCCGGTTCTTTGTTTTTCTTTTGATGATTTAATCAAACTTTGATTGGATTATTAAGCAAAAAAACATATTTGGGACTAAAATGTTCAAAAGAGTAGCACAAAAATTGTAAGTTTTTTCGTTCGTAGCAAGTGAGTCCGTGGATCGTTTTGCATTGCTTTCGAACGCACTCCGTTAAAGTGAGTAGTAGAAGCAATCTGAGTCAACATGTTCGTATAAGGCAGTACTGCCGTCTAAAAAGGAGACGAGGACGATGACGGCCATTGCAAGAGCAAATGCGGACGCGAGAACAATTTTAATAATCCAGCAAACACATATTTGCGGCTAAATCGTTTGTCTTACTTATCTCTTAGACTTAGACAACATGAAATATTGTATGGCAAACATAAACATTAACAAATAAGGGGCTTTTAAGGGGCCCTTAAATGCCAATACATTTTTAGACAATTTTTCCTGGCAATTATCAAATGATTATGGGACGGACTTACGTACGCAATGTGCAAATGTAGCACTGCGCTTAAAGTTGCTTAAAGATTCCCATTTATTTCTATCAAAGACAAAAGTTGGCAGTGAAGACAATCATGTGTGCATGTGTTTAATGAAGGCAACCAAATGCAAAATGAGAAAAGAGTATCAAGCGATTTTGTCAAAGTCAAGTTTGCTTTCCTGCAGAAACATTTTCATTTCCTTAAAAACTTGGGGAAATCTGATCCGAATATGTCAAAAATTATTTTATCATAAACTTGCACTTGCAGTGACAGACAGTTCGAGTGCTTTCGCACTACGCACACGTTCGTTGTCAGTTCCATTTAAAACTTTCATCGAGATAGCGCGCTCACATCTATACAATCTGACGCAATTTAAATAAAATTGTTAATGTGTTGGAGAAGATTTGCCAGTTTTGTCAGTTCAAATCGTGGGAAGGGGAAATTAAAGCCAAATATTTTGTGTGTCCAAACAATTTTTCTCATTTCTTATAAGCATTTTATGGTAAATCGTTTTTGAATTACTTTACTATCAGCTTTAGTGTGTCACCGATATTTATGACTGTAATTTTCTTTAAGACGTCGCTTTCTATAAGACGTTGATTTATTTATTTATTTATTTTTTTTTTTATTATTCGTTTTTTTCTCTTCTTCTTATTAAGCTGGACGATCATTACTGCGTTGAAAGTAAGTGCAAGTGATTATTTAATTTCAAAAAAAATATTTTTTATATTACACACCACTAAGTTTACTGAGATTTCATTGTCTCGCTTGTCTTATTAAAGACTAAATATATACGATATTCATTTTATATTTACTATCATTGTGTGCGTGGAAGATACTTGTTTTTACATTTCAATGTAATTTGAGAAAATTTTCTCTTTATTCGTCTTTATCCGTTTCCCTTCCGCTGCAGTCCTTTGCAAATGAGTCCACCAGTCAAGCGTTAAAATGAGATTTTCATACATGCATACAAATCTATATATATATATATATATATATATATATATATATATATATATATATATATATATATATATATATATTGAAAATACAATTCATAATTGAATTGTTTCTTAACTTTTCTCTCAACTTAAGGGAGATACGCAGAGCTTAATTAAATTTCTTCTCCGAAATTCCTTGGAGACTAAAGATTCCCTTTTTCTTTTATCGCTGTTAGATATATATATATATATATATGCATATATATATTGTTGCTATTGTTGTTGTTTTTTTTTTTTTCTTTTTCTTTCTCTTTCCCTTTTATTGTTATCTTCGAAAAGTTTATTTTGAAAAGTTGCGACTTGCAGTAACACTATTAACGACAGGAACAACAAAAATTATTATCATATGCAAAGAAGTCGAGATAACCGTTTTACGGATACTAAGTTACTCTTGCTGTTATTTTTGAACAAAAAATTATTATTATTATTATTATTTATAATTAAGAAAGCTTTTGTGTTTGCGCTATGGTGTGGGTGCGTGTATAAAGCGAGGTCATAGAAAGCGAGAGGGATGGGGAAAATGTATTTTGCGCTTTTGCAGGCGCATTGCGAACGCATTGAAAGTGTCTGTAGTTAGAAAATAAATAATAAAAAAAAAAAAAGTAAAGTAGGCTGCTTTACCAAGGCTTAGAATAATGGCTATAGTTAATCCTCTTGAATTGCGCGCGTCCTGGATATTGATGATTATTGCCGGCGCTTCTACATAAATAAATATCATTTTCTGCAAAACAGTGGGCATCAGAGAAGCTGATAACTCTGTGTGTTTACTCAGTGAAAAATTTCTGTAATAAGCACGCTACAGGAAGGTAACCTTAGTGCGTACGAATTATTGAATAAATGACTGCTGAACGGTAAGCTGAAGGATGAGAAGACTGTCAGAAGACAGTGTATTAACTAATTTCCATGAACGTTTGTCCATGAGAAAACAATGTCCGAGCTGAGCTCGAGCATCTTGACTCACTTCTGACAACAACGTGTTGACGACTCGGAGGGCTGTTTAGGCGGAATTAAAAGCATTTTTTCATGCGATATCTGACATTGAATGATAGCTGATTTCACCACTTCACCTCACGGTCAAATCGGCAGCCAGTCAACGGGACAGCAATCGGCAAGAGCCGTCCAAAAGAAGCGAAAAAGTAGTGCAAGCGAAAAAGTAGTGCACTGTAACCAGTAAACTAATTGTCAAAATATCATGGAATTTCGACACACACGCATCGTTTGAAGATCGGTAATGTCTAGAATGCATACGGTTTGGTCAAAGGTTTTGCCATACATTAGTCGGATCGGAGACTTATTGAGCGATGTTCTAAATTTTTTTAATCTGTTCTTAAATGTGTCTTTTACGACACAATATGGAAATCCCCGGGTATACCTCAACTCCAAATATACGCTTCAATTTATCGAGCGATACGCCTATTAGGCAGACTTATTTCCTAGTCGTGGCTAAAAGAAATATGCAACGGAAAAGCTTAAAAGATTTGCTTAATGCTGGAAAATTTTTAAAACCTCATGCGAATGCTTCGCAGTAATTCAACCCTGCTCGGGAAATACTCAGGCATTATGTGAAATCTCTTGGCTTTTTTTTTTTTTCTTTAATAAACTTCAACGGTTCCTGCTTAAACTATTTCTTTCGTCTAGCTTAAACGTATGGTCTATGGTAGTAATTATAATGTTAAAAATATTCCAATTAACAATTTTTTTTTTTTTTTTTCTATTTCTAAATTTACAAAACTCGCCTTTGGGCTAAAGAGTATAACGACTATTGCGGTGCTAGCAAAAATTCTCTCTTATTGGTGTTTGCGTTTTTTTTTTTTCTTTGTTTTTAGTTTGTATCGATTACTTTAATAAATAAACTTTTGCAAAAATAAACTTTGTTTTAAAGTTTCCTACTGTAGTAGATTCTTCGTCAAATTACTTGATATAACAGCCTATCTATATATGGCAAGTACGCTTAGTCGTCTATTGGAGCTTGTAAGCATTGCGTAAGGAATTATTTTTCCGAAAATATATTACAAGATAGCATCACAATTTGTATATATATACATACATATATATGTATATGTATAGATATATATATATATATACATTTAAAATTAATTAATTCTAGTATTACTGCCTGCAGTGATGGATGCTATCAAATACTTCGTCAAAGCTATTTCATCTTAAAACGCATTTAATGGAATTTAATGAAATTAAATGTTTAGCGATGGGAAGGAGTGGCTTTTTGCTGGCGTAAAAATTACATATAAAAAAAAATATATATATATACAGTTAACTTTTGATCCATCAATTGAAGCATTTTCTATGATGTCATTTGCTATTGTTTCTAATATTTTTTTGACGCCTAGACTTTCACGGTTAACGTAAATAATTGCCGAACAGCAAGAGTTAAATATTTGTTTTCCTATTATTAAGAACGGAAGCTCTTTTGCGTCCGGAAAACTTGGCCGGAATACTATATTATACTGAATGATAGGGAAGCTACTTTAGCTAAATGAAAATCGTATGTTTAGGTTTTACAGGTTAGAAGACGTACGATTTCAACGAAGGGTAGCAATCGCAGTTTCTTCTTAACTTCAAGTATGTCAACAGAGATCCGTACTTTTCGTGACGAATCGCGGCACGTGCTGTACGAAATTAATTTACTAGTGATAGTGCTAATCGTCAAAAAGTATGACTCCTTAATATTGATGTTTTGGGGCGGGGTAAATATAGTGCCAAACTTATGTTTTTGGTTTACGCAGTTGCTTGTATGCTAATGCATTGCGAAAACTAAGTCTGCAACAACAACACATGCGAATGTTGAGTTGATCTTGAAAATAAAGGAATTCGTTGAAAATGTATGAAAAAAATTTAATGTAAAGATAGAACAAGAATTTGTTAAACTGAAACTTAAGTGTTTACGAAAGAACAGAGAGCACTGAAGGTGCAAAGGAAATAAAACTTTCAGTTAACCGAGATAAAAATAAATAAAGGTATGGTTTTATGCTCAGCAACAATAAAAACAACAACAACAACAACAACAACGATAACAGTAAAAAGTGCAGACAATGGAGCTCTAGGGCTCCATGTGTTTATTAGCCAAAATTATTTCATCTAAGAAAAAGTTCTCTTGCAACAAATGAAAAAATTTTCTGCACAAGTTCCGTATTCTGCCAAGCCAAGGGTGCATTTGCAGAGAAATCGTATGAATGAAACACTTTTTTTTTTCGATGAAAAATATATCATAAACACATTAGTTAACCTCATAGACATTAACCTCTGCGCTTGGAAGTTTCGCGAAGTGCGTGCGCGTATTGGTGCTTGCGTTTATTGCGGTGTCTACTGAGGTTCGCTGCTTGGTGTGTGCTCAGAACGCAACTGTTGGTCATAATGGCGTATATTGTGCTCTTTGCAAACGGACACTTCATCTTGGCTGTGCTGGTGTCTCGGAAGAGCAATTCACTTTCTGCACCCAAAAACACCCAACATTTTCAAGCATACATGTGCAACTAGTTGCGATAAGGCGTTGCATGGAGGTACCATTTTCTTGCAAATTAAAAATAGTTTCGCGCAAATGGAAGCTAACTCTAATTCGAATTTAGAAAATAGATGATCTGATGAATCTAGAGAAGAAGATAGTGGATTTATTGCTGGAACAGTATAATCGTGGTGTCCAGGTAATTAATGAACTGCGGGCCAAGCTTTTGCAGCACAACGAACAAGTTAGTGCGAAAATTGCTTGGGTATGGAACGAGATATCCGCCGATCAACTGGCTATGCAACAAGATTTGAGCGAGATGAAGGTCAAATTGGTTAAGAAGACGTATGTGGATATGCAGCACTGCTGCTATTTAGTCAATGGGAAGAAGGTTTTAATTACATTTAGTCCAATATATGTGAACGATGCGGCTACGGTGGAGTATGCCAAAGACCTTTCTATTAAGTTAAGCGAGATTTTTGAAGGCAATATTCATTCACGTATCTATTTGGATGATCGCCTAACTCTTGCGTCATACAAACTAGTAACGAATTGCTGTGCTTTACGCAAAAGGAAGATTATTGTAAGGTTTAGCTTGATTAACACCGGCAGGCGTAAGGCAAAGGTAGTCCAGTTGGATGGTTCCATAGGCATTCTTACTAAATCTAAGTTTCCCTCGTATTCCTATCAGGAAACGTGGAAAAGTGGCAAGTCACTTGACACCTCGAATCTCAGGCCGATTTCAATCTTGCCTGTCTTTAAATATATAATTGAGGCACAAATTATCAACCATCTGGAAGATAACTCCCTGCTATCTGAGTCTCGGCATGGTTTTAGAAAAGGTTGTAGCAGTACTTCTTGCTGGGTTTAACTAAAGCCTTTGATAGGGTGTCGCATGTACTTTTGATTCCTAAGCTCAGATTCGGAACTTTGACTTTTCGAAGTCATTTGGTGCTCTGGTAGAGTCCTACCTCTCGGATCGTTCACAATTTGCCAAGTCTGAGCCATTAAAGGTGAGCAGTCTTGTGCCTCGGGACTTGATCATTGGACCTTTGCTCTTCGCCGTGTATACCAATGATTTCTTCAACGTGTGTAACCTAGCGCCGTGTAAGGCCTACGCATTTGCTGAAGACTTGTAAATTTTCTTTGCGGGGAACGTTGATAATTTGGAAGCATATCAATACCATTTGAATTGCATCTCCCATTGGGTGGGTAGCTGCACATGAATTTGAGTTACATGTTGTGAGATTTTTTTAGAACTTTTCCCAATTCTTCCCCTTTCAATACTATTTTTTAATGCACTTGAGACCTCGTTTCTAGTGCTCTTCTAATTGCGTCAACATCCAACAAATTGCTTTGTCTTTTACCCGAACTCCAACAACGCATTTCATCTCACATCATTGTGCTGCAGTGTGTCCATTAGCTTGTTTTTTTTTTTTTTTTTCTTTATCCAAGTGTACGATACCATTAGGTCCCTTCAATTTGTCGTTGTTCAGAACGCTAACATTGATATTAATTGTGCTGTTGACGTTGTTTCCAGTGTAGCATAAGCGATAGTTGTTAAAGGGTTTTTAATTAACTGGACAAAGAAACCTTACCGTATAAACCGCGTTCAGAAATTTTTGTCTTTTACTCTCTTTTTATTTTTATTTATTTATTTATTTATTTTTTTTTTACTCAGTACTTTGTTGGAATTTGTAACGTTTGCCCGTTTAAAGCAGCAGCTATAGGGATACCGACGACTTGATACTGTACATCACATCTAATGTGATGTAATACCCTACACAACTTGTAAGTTCAGAAGGACTTGTGGCTCGTCTGTCCATCTATCTGGCTTGTTTTCTTGTGTTCAACCTACAGGTCGCAATTTTGGCCAGCAAAAAGCAATTTGTATTTCTGTTAAATGTAGATCAAGATTCAAACAAACCGTTCCCTTTGCTGCGGTAATTTTATTATTGACAGACACATTGTATCGCAAATGCGCCTTAGCACTGAAAATAAATTTGGAATAAACGTCATTTTTGCCGTAGATCAGTTTTAGGATCCAAGGTTTATTTGTTCTGATTTATTAGTATTCAAGAGCCACAGTTCTCGCCATTGTATAGATGGACTATAACAGGTTGAAATGATAAGAAATATTTGACTGGATATCATAACATAACCTTAAAAAGAGGAATGGAATTTTTCGAAAATATTTGCAAGAAAAATGATAGCCGAGCAAAATTTTTCTTCATCCGCCTGTCCTCTGTTCTTCTTTGACGCCAGAAAGTGCAAGATATTCTTTTCCTTATATAGACAGATTTTTAATTATGGAAATTTTCTCGTACTCGATGTAATTGATAGGAATTGCGGCTGGCTGTCACAGACTATGAAACCGTTGTTCACATGTGGAGCGTAATTGACTTCTACTTTTGATTATTTTTTTAGTCATTTATTTCTTTATTAGTTAGTTTCAGCTGAACTCAGTGCTTTTCAATGGGCTCCAACATGCTGACGAACAAAGATTACAAAGATTTGCAGATTTGTCTAATCTACGGGCGCATCGTAAACGTGTGTTTGATAACAAAAAAATTATTGCCATTATTGTTAATGCGTGAAATATTTCATATATAGGCCCCGCTGGAAATAAATGCTTTTCTTTGCTTCTACATTGCCTACGATTATACTCGTGTATAGGGTGAATGAAATTTTCATCAATTTTTTAGATCGACGTTTCAAGAGATTTCATTCTAAACTCAGAACGTGTGTGTGTGTGCATATATATAGTATGGCTGCTATCTTCAGTGAATGCCCTCATGGTAAGTAAGCAGTAAAATAGTCGGGATTTGTGGAAGAGCGTGTTCAAGAAGACTGTGCGAAAGGAAGGGGGAAGGGGGAAGGTGTACGTAGTAGCAGAGCTATAGAAGTCACTTTGAGTTAAGCTTGCTTTTAAACGATAATCTTTGAGTGGTGCACTTAACCCACATTAACGTTAACGTAGATTTAATGAAATATTTGATCTCATATTGATGCAGATCTGGTAACTTAAGCAATCGAAGAAGCAGTCAAATTTTTAGCCTCGGCAAGTATAGGAATTTTATCCCATTCACTTTTTTATGACAGTAGAAAAAAGCATTGGGCGTCAGAGATTTTAATTACGATGGGTATGTGAAATTCGGTCCCAGCCGAATGTAATTTTCTTACTTTGTTAGTATTTACGCCGAAAAAATTAAAGAAGGGAAGAATTCCAAGGACATTGATTTTTACTCCTTAACCAAGTTCCCTTTATTTGTTGAATATTGTTTAACCTTTTAAAAATCTTGTTCGTTAGAGACATAGTCGATCAGAAGCCATTCTCAATGTTTGTATTTTAAGAGAGAATATCTCTCTAGGTGTCTCGCAGACAATCAATTTATTTCATTGACTTAATAGATAAGGAGAAAATGTTTTCCAGCTTTTTCTTAAGCGCTCCGCAAACCCTATCAGCCTAATGTTAGACCTATTGATTTCTAAGCTCTCTAATCCACTGTCTTTAGAAAATCTTTACGTTAATTTGAAGGTACTTTTAAATAAACTACGTTAACGTCGTTACGTTAGCATCGAGGATCACATTTTTTTTCTTTTCGCTTGGAAGTAGAAATCAGTTCGATTCGTTTTCTAAAGGAGAATGCGAGTCATCTCTGCGGGCTGCTGAATGAAACTCTGAGTTCTTCTTCATCTCAAAGCACTCTTTCTAAGTTATACGGTAGTCAAGCGTATACAACAGACTTTCTTCGAATTTTGAATACGCGTAGTTTTGTGCCATCATTTGTCGACAACTTTACTGTTTCTGCTTAATTGGAAGAATGGAGCTGCTAAGCCCTTAGGAGTGATAAATGAGATACGCTTTACGATACCTGACCAAAGGTCCAAAGAGTTATTAAACCATAACGCAGACTAGGCAAAGGATTAACATTAACAGTAAAGCTTGCTACATATAGTGACACTAGTTGAAGAGCTTAAGTGGGCGTGGTGTATTATAGTTTGTTCCGATTAAATGAAACCAAAACTAACGGATAACAATAACGAACAATAATAACTGATGCAATTGCGACAAAAAAATGAGCGTGACATGCCAAAAGTCAGGATATCGCAAGTTTTTCTCCCGCACACGAAATGTTTGCCCTTCTAGCGTGGAACCTCCGTACACTGTTCGCTGTTGTCAGCAGACATAAATTCTTGCGAATAACGCGGGTTTTAATAGACGATTTATTGCCGCTTCGATTCTTACGACGATATCATGGGTTCATGCAGGTGTACGCTTAAAAGACGAGATATTTCTTCGAGAAGGAATCCGACAGTTGTCCAAGAGATGAGAAAAAGTACTAGTAATTAGCGATGAACAGTACTTTCATTAATCTGTTCGTTCACACGTTTGAGCACAAAAGACGAAGCAAATTAACTCATGCTCGTTGTAAAGTATCTACAAGAAGCCTTTGAGAACAAAGAACGTCACCTAGTCACTGCTGGGAAGGGTAACTTCGATTTCTTTAATCTTTTCTCTTCATCATGGAAAACTTAAACTCTATAGATTACATAATGCAAGTGTAAATAATCTAAACGGCTACCGACAGTGGTGACTATTATAAAATTGAAAAGAACACTCAGGTAGAAAAGTTAGCTAATCCTTCTTTTAACACAGAAAGATTGTCTAAGAGGTCAGGAAGAAAAAGGGAAAACAAAATCTACGATTGATTAAACATAATGAAGAGAAATTTTACTTGAAGTAAAGCTTAAGTATTGATTTTGGGATGCTGTTGGCGCAGCGAGGAAGATGTGTAGAGCCACATCGAGCACACGATGGCATCATTCACACAAAGCAATAACGTATTTATAACATTTGTGTGCGAATGAAAAAAGAATAAAAGAATAAGGAGAAAAAAAAAAAGAAAAAGAAAAAAAAAATAAACACAAATATAAATGTGTGGTAGACGGCCAATCCCTTAGGTACCTATATATTTACATATTTTTTACATATTGTTACATACACACATAAAGTAATCTGGAGCATATATAGGCATGCATATGCAAAGATAGAATGTTTTATACATAAAAGTAAATGGAAGGAAGGACGCAAAGCGACTGACTGACTCAAGTTTAAGACGAATTTAAAGTTACTTTTAAAAAAGAAGCTTTAATTTTCATATAAAAATCTATAATTGAATTTAATACACAGTGCGACACTGCGACGACAATTACAAGATCATATATTTAAGCCATTCATTGGATAAAGTCCATACCTACCAACTAGAAGAAGAAGAAGATCTTAGGAGTGGAAGAAGAAAAGTGTTTTAATCTTTTGAAAATATTGTTCCCGTTAAATGCTCGGGATGTAGATAGGTTTGTGTAAAGCAAATGCAATATTTTTTCCCAACTCAAGGTCAATCAGATGATTGTCGGAAAATATTTGCAAATAGATTTACTTAGATGAACTATATCTATATCGAACATTCGGATCGTTGGGAATTGAAATAAAAATTAGTTTTTATTTATGAAACACTATATAAGAACTCAACGGATATTAAGATTTGTTTTTTTTAGTAGGCGATTGATTGTTAATCAAATTAATCGCAAAAGGATTGAGAAATCGTGTATACAAACTTTCGCGGCTGGTATGAAATGATATAATAAAAGCAGAATGCACGTACCCCGTACACAATTTGCATGCGTAATAAACTGAAGGTTTTTGTGTAGATTTTCTTTTTATATTTTTATTATATTTACATATACACATATATATTTCTTTTTTATTTATTTATTTATTTTTTGTTTTTTTATTATTTTTATTTTTACTAGTAAAAAGCAACTGCTACAAGTGCACAAGTACCTGCTCTGCAAAGTTCCACAGAACCGAAAGAGTGAACGTGTTTGCAGTTAACAAACGCATTAATGATTTGTTAACCGCCCATCCGCTTGCCTTACAAATACGCATTTCACAATATTTTCCTCATAATTACTCAACGAATATGAGAAGTGATCAGTGCGTAGCTCCTCTTTGAGTAACGTATCGTAATGTTTTGAAAGCCTTCCTTAAATCTTTTAACATTTACAAGAATGTTACTACGGCATAATTTAGATGGCACTCTATATAATATGCTGCTTGAACAATAATAGCTTAATGTGCTTACGGAGAGTATGCGGTTTTTTCATCAAGCAATTGTGTGCATAAATTAAATCAATTTAGTACGTGTTCCTTAATTTAATCCTTCCATTTGTAAGGCAAATATTTGATTGGTGATATTTACATTACACGCCATGTCTGTTATCTTTTTGGTAGAATCGATTGTGTCGATCAACAAACAACAAACAATACTACAAAGCGCTACTTGAGCAAGTGCTAGTAAGATTTAGAGAAGAGTTAGAAGAAATGTTACGCGCGACAAGTATGAGAGAATAGTAAGGTGGGAACATTCCTTTCACCCAATATTGTTATTATTCATAACAAGGCGTTCTGCAAGATGCATTCGTGGTGAACTAGCTAAGAATCGCTACCATTAAGTTAGTGCTCGCAGACTCAAGTCTCAGTGTGGTAGAGTTTATTTTCTTCGTAGCTATGGCGAGTACTCGGTTGGTAAGGACATATCACTTACCAATTGTGGCCGAGCATACTTATTAGGGCCGCGCACTCCTCTCTATCTATCCATCCAAGGCGAGAGAAAATTATTAATACGTTGAACTACCGTCTTTTTTTAAATTAAAAATTTTCGCAGCCAGTTTGTAACGTACTTTGAACAAAAACTTATTTATAAGATCTTCTTAACCTAAGAGTTAAGATCAAACGATCTTTAGATGCCATCTAGTCTCAGTTCGACAGTCTCAAGGAAAGTGAAGTTTTCTTTATTATAAGAGCGACATATTCAACTAAATTAAAGACAAGCGTAACTGTTAGTTCGGCGACAATTTCAACCTGGAATTCTTTTTTTTTTTTTTTGTTATTCTTTTCTATTCCTGGAAAAGAAAGAAGGCCGCTAGAGCTAAATGAAAATCGAATTTATTTCATTTTTCATTTCATAAAAAATTCATCTGCCGACTAGTGGCCTTCCGGCTGAGTAAAAATACTATTTTTGATGATTTAGTGCCTTAAACGTTAAATCACTTTTGCATGCATTAAAATAAAAGGCCAGGAAAGGAATTGGTAAAGCTCTTGCTAGTTAGGATTTACTAGTGAATTTGAAACTTTTATATACGCAATATACGCGAATGTCGATAACGTAACATTTGTCGGAGCATTGTTATGTCCCTAGGTTTTTTTTTTTTTTTTTTTTTTAATGGGTTTTTTAATTGGCGTAATGGCAACGTTCTGCCAATTAGTGGCCTTGCACCGGGATTAAAACTATCCTGGAACGGGTTCCACACTACCTCGAGACGAATACTTATGGATTCTTGATCCTCACTATATAGAGTCGTACCTGACTCGTCCTAGCCCGAGAT
Organism: Glossina austeni; assembly: GCA_000688735.1. Taxonomy (NCBI): domain Eukaryota; kingdom Metazoa; phylum Arthropoda; class Insecta; order Diptera; family Glossinidae; genus Glossina; species Glossina austeni. The sequence goes on from KK502401.1 coordinate 318,849, forward strand.
GAGGAGTTCGGATGTTGCCTTCATGGAGCTTTATATTGAAGCGTGGCGTGCAAAAAACTGGCGCATTTCTTCGTCAGCATGATGGCTACCATCTTACATGGTGTGATTTCTACTTCCATAGGTCTGGGAAGACAATTCCTTAAACGAAAGCAGTACGCTACCCGTCATTGTTCATAAGTTCGCACAGACGGTGCAGAAAAATCAATAGACTAACACTGACGCAACGACTTGAACGCCTCCTAATTGAGGCGACGATAATGAACGCAACATGGAGCATTCACATAGAGTTTCTTTGAAAAAAGCCCGTCATCTTAATTTGAGCTGCAAAATGTATTTGAAGCGAATCATACCAACGAATACCGTCTGATAGGAAAAAGAAGGAAACGACTCTCTCTCACGAATTGATCTAAAGATCGTTAACCTTTTAATAATATTTCTTCATCTGATGCATATTTTGAATTCAACTTTCAGACATCAATAAAAAATTTGTTCTTTTTTTATGTAGTTTTCCTTGACTTTGCCTTCTTATTGACTTATCTTGCACTTTGTTGATGATAAGCGGTTTTTATTAAAAACGTTTGCAAATGTTTGCCTTCCAAGGCATTCATTGTATATGAAGAAAATAAGAAAAAAAAAAAAAGAAATTGCAACAATAATGATAAGGGGAGGTGGAGGGGATAGATCTTTGTAGACAAGAATTTATTTTTAATTGTAAAACTTTTCATACACAGGTGGATACAATGAGTAAATTGGGAATATGTAGAGAATAAATATCGTGTAGACAATCTGAATACTTGTGTGTTAAGTGTGAAAGAATCTACGTTGGATTTTGTTTTTCCATACAGTTAAAGTATTTTGTGATTTAAATTAAATTATATGCTCAGTCAGTGCGAAATGTCAATGTAATGGATACAGTGACATAAGACAATGTGGATCTGTGTGCGTCTAATTCCTGATAATATTTCAAAAAAAGACAAAATCACCGATAGACAGTAAGGCGAATGGCCAACCGCAATAGATATGTTAATCCGAATCAGAATCTTAGGTGGATCAACGGTAGGCTATGTAAGTTGTATGTAATGACAACATCTGTTCGTTCCGAACAAAAAGCAAAACGTGTCGAAGTGGTGCATACATCTGGGCCTTGGTTACTTGGTTACTATGGTAGCTATGTATCTAGGGTTCGACGTTGACGTGAATATAGACTTCAATGAATATAAACTGAGATGTGGCGATTTTGACGTATCAGCTGAACTATCATAAAGTAGACGCCTTAGTGCGAGAATTTGAATTTTACGCTTAACATATATATATATATATATATATATATTTCGCAATATCGATCCGTAAACTACTATAGACATGTAGAAAAAAAAATTCAAGTGAAGACATTTGCGCGATACGTGTCCAATTAGTTTGCCAAGTCACGATGGTGTAAAGCCATCTGCGACCACAGTCGCAATTGTTGAAACCTTGGCAAAGGCCTAAACACATTACTATACTCAAATATTAGTATTTAGAACCCATATTGGGACAGATATCGTAGATGAAGTTTGAAAACAATTGCCTCTGGCGACTATTTAACGATCGAAGCAGAAATAATTGCGATTATCGCGAATGTAAAATGATAGGCATTCAGGAAAACATCTACGGGGATTACTCAGACCCGTCATGTCGAACCGATTGCCGTGCCAGTGCAATGGAACAAAACCATTTTTAATTTAAACCAACAAAAAAAAAAAAAAAAAAAGAGAAAAATGTACGATGAAGAGAGAAAGAAAGCAAAACGAAACCATAAAAACTGCTTTAATAGCCAAAGAAAATCGACACCTATTTTAGTTAGGTTTGCTTTTATATTGCACACATACACAGAAACATATATCCATACAGACATACTGGATTTACAATTTTATTGCATCCTTAATAATAAATGTATGGAAAAAACGAAATGGGAAAAATTATAAAAGAAGAGACAAAAAACAAAAATAGTTTTCTTGCTTTTTGTACACAAATTTATTCGATTGCATGGTGACGGTTTCACATGATTGACCAGGTGATAGAAAACACACTGACAAAGAATTATATAGACGGAGATAGGGCGCGCGCGAGAGAGAAAGAGGGCAAGAGAGAGAGAGAGAGAGGGAAAGATACAAAGAAAGAAAAAAATTTTTAAAATGCCATGTATTCTTTTTTTACACTCACACACACACACACACACACACATACATACACATACACACATAGACGATGGTACGTGTCAATGCACTACCAATTTCATCCGGCAATTACTTAATTTTCTATATTGTATTGCTTCTCATTGTAATTGTTAAAGTTTCGAGAAACCAGTACAACCAAAAACTAATGAAATATCAATAAAAACCTCAAATCTTTTGTGTTTGTCGATGGAAATTCCTTTTAAAATTCGATCGAATAGAAAATTTTATAATTTCAACTTTTTTATCATTGATTTGTCTTTATTTAATTTTCAAATTGCTGTTGTTTTCCCTCTCACATTAGAAAGTTCAATTAGTTAATTAAAGATGGCATACGTACGACCAGCTAAAAGGATACTAAAATCTTGCCATCAAAGCAATCATATAATCATAGTTGCCCTGAAGATATCAAGTTGAAGCGTAACTTAAAATGTTACTGAATTATTTCGAAAACTATAACAAAAATGATAATTCGCTCACTTCCAGTGCAAAAAATTGAAATACAAGCAAAAAAAAATTTAAATTTAATTAAAAATATTCCGTTTATATGCATAAAAAAAATGATGGGAGGTATTATTATTTTGTCAGAACGTTGGCAACAACTCGAAGGAAGCTCCACAGATCTCATGAAGTATATACATACACTTGATCAGCATTAAAATTCTAAACCGATTTAAGCATATCCGTCTGCTCGTCTGCCTGTCTGTCTACACAAAGCATTTCTCTCTCTCTCTCTCTCGCAAAAATGAAGCTACCGACTTTAAATTTAACCAAAAATGGTTGAGCTTGTTGAGCACGCAGGTTTGTATTGATACAAATGATACAAATCGGATAACAAAGGATACGACCACAGGACAACATCATCTGACCAACCCCATCTATATTTTGAAAAACAAAAATGATATCCTTCTTGCTTCTTACTTATAAACCACAATTTGCGTTTGCATTCTATAGATGGTCCGGCAGCACATGTACATAAGTGGAAAAAATCGACCGCGCCTGCCCAAGGTTATGAGCGATCAAATTTTCATTTTTTTAAGTATTTCTTACATTTTCTGCTTATTAGCCATAATTTGAACGGGACAGAATATTGAAAATTACTCAGTGCATTCCTCACATGAAAATAGTTTATCTGCCTAAAATTGTGGATTTGGTGGAGTCCACAAGTTGGAGGATTCGTTTCTTCTTACCAATATAATCACTTGGATATCAAATAAATGGACCTGGAGAATAGAATGCGATAAGCTAGGCGTGTTCCGTCTAATTTAAATGCAGCGAACCTCACGATGTGGTGGATTAATTTTTCCCCACAATCTCATCGACATGCGTTCATTAAATAAATGGACTTGGAGAGAGATAACGATGATGGGTATAAAAGATTTAGTCGCGGCCGAATGTAATTTTCTTAGTGATTTAGTTTTATCTTAAACTCGGCACAGGAATGGCAGTAGCTTGCAGTAGCAAGACGGAAAACATTTCCCATAAAACAATTGAATTTGTTAAGCGAATTGTATTTTAATATATTTCTAATTAAGGGTAGGATTGTACGCCTCCTCATTATATTCCACAAGATCTTGCTGATGTTTAACTAAATCCAATATTTTCTTATTCAATTCTCTGTTTCGTGGAATATTTACAAATATTTTATCGCTGAGTATTCGGATATGAAAAGGAATGTAATGTAAACCTTATTTACGGACAAAAGATATATTATATATAACTGCCAACATCTATTCTATATACATATGTGATGGCGAGCAATCCAGCCGCAACTGGCAACTGGCAACGGACAACTGGCTGATTGCTAACATGAAGCGGTTAGAAAAGAAACAACATTTGATTTCGGATCATGGCCGGCGAAAGAAAGAATCGCATTATTAAGGAAACCAGGTGTTCTGAGTAGCGCTCGTGATGATGAAAACTTTAATTCTCCAAATAGTTGTTATATGCGGCTAGATAAGTACGCTAAGAAACAAGGAAAGAATTTTATTTTCGCTTTTAAGGCAACGAATATAATGAAATGAAAGTAAGCTTCGTTCAAAAAAAAAAAAACACACACACACACAATTTGTGTATAAAAGGGAAATAAAAATAATAAGTTCTCTTAAGCTAAACTAATGCAATAAACATTTTTAATATTTTAAAAGTAGATTTTTGATCAACATGAAGTTTATATTTTCTCTATGGCAACGAATTAAAAAAAAAAAAAAAAAAATTAAAAACTTAATAGAAAACAATTTCATTGCAAAAATTTCTACTAAATTACTAGTGCAGAAAAATGCTTCGAAATACACGTAGAAAAAGAGAAATAACAAAAAAAAAAAAAAAAAAAAAAAAAAAAAGGAACTTTTAAAACAATAAACCAAAATATTTTACAACATTTTCAATAATAAAGTGGATTTTATTATTCTATGATTAACACTAACACGAGGCATATTACAATTGTTATACAATGTGTAACACATCTGAACATACGAACCGTTAAATCAAAACGAAACTAAATCCTTAACGGAGAGACAACATTATTGCTTGAAAGGAGCCAGACATGTACCAAGTCATGGTACATGTACCAGTAGTTGCTTAAAAATCTCGAGTTGAACTCTTTAGTTCGTAGGAGGGCGCTAAGCGCTTCAATGCAAACCGCATACAAATTCTCATTCTATGCTTTTATGATGTGAGAATGCGTCGATGTTACAAATTACCCTGACGACCCTTTATCCGCATTTAAACATTGGAGCTTGAATTATTATCATGCGTATATGTGCGAACAACAGCTGTGACCACAATAAACTTAATTAATAATATTAGCAGCTATCTAAAGCAGTTGCGTAGCATCATAGCATCGCACAGCGCAAATATATGATAAATATAAATTAACTAAAAATACCAAAAAAAAAAAATAAAATAGAAGAGAAGAGAAGAGAAGAGCAAAAAAACAATTGTGGAACTCGAACAACGTTATTCTACTCATCGCTTATGGAAGTTTAGTATGGGGATTCCCATTGGCAGCAGTTCGGAAATAAGTGACTTTTTTTTCCTATTGTTATTGTTGTTGGTGCCTTTTTTTTTTTGTTTCTTTCTTTCTTTGTCGAGTTTATGACTTTTTATAGCTAATTGAAGTACTGTGCGTAACATACACATATATATATATATATATATATGCGTATCCAGCAAATTTTTATTATCATTTCGTTGCTATGATTACGAAACACTGACTATGTATGTGTTAGGTCCTCTTGCTGCTGCGTTATGCGGTATATTACAAAAAATTGTTGCTGATTTGACAGTTTGTTAAACTGCAAAATAAAATAAAAAAAAAATAAAAAAAAAAAAATAGGAAAACATTCCCGTAAAATATCGAAAAACTTTGGAACATTTCATAAGTTTCATGCTTTCAAAATGGTAACAACAACCAAAAATTTTAATTGCTTTCATTATAATTGTCAGCAGCATTATTTACTAAAGTGTGCGTGTGTGCTTTCATTTACACACTTAACTATAATATATATATATATATATACCTATAAATTCCATATAAAATTTTTGACAGATTTTATATTAGCAAAAATTAGTTTCATAAGAGAGATCATTAGGGTTCTGTTCGTTGTATTTGCTAACTGAGAATAAAGTTGTAACTTATTTTCGATTCGTTTCAGGCTCCTTTACTTTATTATACATATAATTTATTGTAATTGACTTTTCAGTTTTTTTAAAAAGATTGCCTTCGTAATGACTTTTCACAGGTGGTGTGCTTTTGTAATGCAAAAATATTAGATTTTTCTAAAACGATTAAGCCTTTAACAGGTAAATTTTACACATATATATATATGTATATATATATATATATATATGTGTGTATATATATATATATATGTGTATATATATATCTATATATATATATTTAGATTATGTCTAAATGTATTCTTCCCAACCATAGGGTATTTTTAATTTAATTTTCTAAAAATTATTAAGCCCTTAACAGGTAAATTTTATATTTTTGTATTTATATGCACAAACACTTTTTCATTTTATCTATATTTCAGGTTTATGTAAATCCTTTTTTTGATCTGCTTACATCCATTAAAGTAGGATGAGGGGTATATTCATTTTGTCGAAACCTTCAAAACACCCAGAAGGAAGCTTGAGGGAGCCGGCATATATATTCTTGATCACCATCAAATTCGGAATCGATTGAAGCAAGTCTGTCTGTCCGTCTTGGCGGCTGTGTAATAATCTGTTGTAAAGATTCTCCTGGCCACAAAAAGGAAAATACCGCCTACAAATTTCCGAAAGCATTTGACACAAAGGACACAAAACGGTCAAAGAACGCGCTTGCAACGCTTGCAATACCCATACGCCCATGCGGCAAACGCACCTTTGCTTCCCATATTTTTTGCTTCTTACTCATAAGGTACAACACATCTGATCGGCCGCGCCCATCCTATATTGTAGAGTATGAAAATTCAATTCTTTTTACTTTTTTGTAGTCCTTTTTAGGATAACAGTGATGGGTAACTATAAAACTCGACCGCGACCGAATATAATTTTTTCACTTGTTTTTTTTTTTTTTTTCTTTTTATTTAATTTAGTGAATAATTCATATTTCGATTGAAACGAATTGAACTTTCGTTGTTCATTTCTTTTAATGAAACTGGATTGCTTAGGATAGATGAAAGGAATAATAATAATAATATGTATCCATGCCACCAAGTGTCAGAAATTCTATACTATTTTCATCAATAACAAAGCTGGTAAATATAATAAATTGAAATCAGAAAAGTAAAGTTTTTTTTTTTTTTTTATTTATTTATTTATTTTTTACACCGCACAGAACTATCAATAAAATCTAAAATGATATGATAACCGTACGCTTGTTTGTTTGTTGGTTCATTTTATAGGAATTTGAAATCCGTATTGCTTTAACGGGTATACGGGGATGCTATGTGGAGCACGCAATAAATCAAACAAGTTACAGTTAGGTCATCGCAAAAGTAATGACGGGTTTTACTTCCATTACTAAATTATTGCTTACACACCGATAAAATAAAATGATTAAGCATTTATTCCTACCAATTTTGTTAATTATTCTTTCAAAACTATACTGAAATAAACTATAATCAGTGCAAGAAAATAAAAAAGTAAGAGAGAGAGGGAGAATTTTTGATCGAACCATTTATGTAAAGACATAAGACATACAAGTGTGTAGTAACGGAGATTTCAGAATTTCGAACTCGTTAGACTTAGCAAACAAAAAAAAAAGAAACGATGACTACACTTGACAATGTCAAGAACAACGCAAACGCAAGTCATTGCCAACGGATATTGCAAAAATTTGAACTCGTTAGTGTTAGCAGCAAAATTATATCAAAACTTGACAATCAATCAATAAATTGTATAAAGTTTACTACTTTCATACGCCACAGTGGTCTCGGCGGCGTTATCATAGCGCTTTTTCTGAACGTACACCGGTGCAAGAAACCTTTGATTGACTTGTTTAGGGCACCAGAGGTTGCTGATTAGAACTTCACGAAGGCAGCATTGACAGATGAGCAACAGCCATACTATCGCAAGTATTTACTCTGGCAAAATATGGGGCGGGCTAAATGTGCTCTTGGGTAGTGCTGGACAGGATTGAAGAGTTAACCTGCAATCGAGGTCGCTCAAGTGAAGTAACAACGCCAAGAATGTCTAAAAATTCAAAGCCTAAGCTAATTGCAACTATAAAGACATTATATGGTCCTAATCTTACCATTTAGAATGAAAAATTGTGTGCAAAAACACAAATTGTATACAAAATCGGCAGCAGCGTTCTTTCACAGGCCGACTAAACGATCACTCGTTTGAACACTTCAATGAAGAATTTCGAGATTTATAAGCACAACTCATCCAAGTACTCATCCTTTGTCATTACGTAACTCCTACATAGGAGAATCAGATGAAAAACGAAAAAAACGAAAGAAGGATTTTATCGACTGGAAGTGCATTACATCCTCCGCGAGAAGCAGTGGCATTTGGTCCAGTGCTATTACTTCGGTTGTCGGCTATCTGGGAAGGAGAAGAAAATAACAACATTTCTGATGATGACAACGCATTAGCAAAGTCATCAGCCATTTGTATGAAAGAGGACATAAATTCTTGCGAACATGATCTCTTTGAAGACCTTGAAAAAGTGTTGCCTTGACGTTCTGTGGTATATGAAAAATTTGAAAAGCGAGGTCAAATCTGAGCTGCCCACTATTTACAAAAAAAAAAAAAAAAAAAATTAAAAAGCCTTTGGAGTCTATAGACAAATTTAATTTCGATCAAAAAAGTCCCGTTTTCTTTATTAGAAATTCTCGTTGCTATTGTTCACACTAATGTGTTAAGCGTAGTCGTGCCACGTGCGGACATAGTGCAAGTAGTAATAAGTAATAATGTAATGGCACCGTTGACGCGAAAAATTCGTATATAGAGAATCAATCCCTTTTAGTGAGTACGCCGGCTTATTGCCGGAAATTTATAAAATTTAATGGTCACTGAAATTTTAAAATTTTAAAGTTTTCGCTTGCCGTTGGTAAACCAACTGCTCATATATAAAAGCATTCTCAATTAAAAATGTTACGCGGGAATTTCTGAATTTCGTTATAACACATTTCACACACACACACTCATATATATATATATATTTTTTTTTTTTTTGTAATGGTTGTGCACTATAAAACTGTAACACAAATGTCATGTTCATCTCCTTTATAAATTTGTATGACATGACATATTTTACTTTCTTTTTCTTTCTCTCTCTCTCTCTCTGTCTCTCTCTCTCTGTCTTTCGTTATTTTATTTGTTTGCTTCAAATATAACGTAAGCTATATTTAGCAAGAGCAATAGCAACAACAACAACAACAACAACTAAAACAACAGATAACAAGAAACAACAATATAACAACAAAGAAAAGGGAAAACATCTGTTTTCTTAATAATATAAAATGAAAAAGTCGTAAGCGATCATTATGAAAGATGAGTGGAAGAAGATGAGGACTCACAAAGGACAAAAGAGGTTTTCTTTTTTACAATTTTGTGTCTACGTCATGACCATTAATGTCACATTTTTATAGCAGGTCAAACCAAACAATCATAACTTGAGCCAACACACCACACATACAACAAAATTAGCAGCTACCAGTTCTAACCAATAGAAAACAGAAAAAAAAAAAAAAATGCACACACAGTTTGTCTTATCAAACGGGACAACACCACAAAAGCGTAGCCATTCATTTCTTTATAACTTACAACAACAATGGCGGTGTTGTATTTGACAGTTTTTTAATTAAGTTCACGTACTCGGCAATATACACGCACGCGTATATATATATATATATATTTTTATTTTTTTTTTTTTAAATTTTTTTTATTTTATAAGATTTTTGTGAAATAATTATATTTTATAAAGTATGTCATAGAAATTCTGCACACACACCCACACACACATTTATAACATTTTTGATTGTTTTGTTTTCATTTTTTAATACATCCTTCACACACAGCACATCATCATGTGCTTAAAACCTGATCTTCTTTTCGTTTTCGTTTTCTTTTCCTTTTGCCTTTGCTTGCTTTTTTTGGCTTATGGCTTTTAGTTTCACAATTATTCACAAATTACGTTTTCTTTTCTGTTTTTTTTTGCAAATAATTCCCAAGAATTGTTCAAGTGTCATGTTAATTATAAACAAGTATAAATTCTTTTGCAGACAAAGGAAAAATCATTTTAATGAATTTCCAAAGTTTTACAATTAAAAACTCTTTTCATTAAGAGCGAGTGATAGAAGTTTTGCAAGAGAATTCTATTTTTATTGAATTCATTTTTAATTAATGAAATTGTCAATTTTCTCAATATGGAAAAAAAAGGGGTCGATACAGCCAAAGCCAACAAACAACTATATAACCTTTTCTTTCTCTCTCTCTCTCTCTCTCTCTGTCACTTCTCATTCCAGGCATTATTTATGAATATTTTGAGGGATAATCACTTGTCATAGTAATTAAAAAGTTTCGAATTTTAATTCAAATTCAAAAAATGCATCGTCCACTCACTTACAGGTAAAGTTCTCTTGCCCGAGCGGCCCCAGGCAAGCAAGAGAAAAATGAAAAATTGAAAAAAGCAAAAATCCTTTTTTATAGTTCATCGGAACAATAAGGTTAAGATATAATTGATGCGTTCATATATATGCATGCAGCAGATCGTTATTGACTTTTTATGTTGTCCTTTTCTTTTTCTTTTTCTTCTTCTTCTTTTTTTTTTTTGTGAAGGAAATCCTTTAAATCGTATCCGTATTGAATAAAGCTCGGCAAACGCATTCCATTCCATTGCTATCTTTTGAAAATTTTAATGGTCGTAAATATATATTATGTACGTATGGTACCGATGAAATCTTTTCTTGACAATCAATAGAGTAACTGATTAATTGAAACAAATATTTTTATTTCTTTTCTTAGATTGACATCATCCCGCCTGATATCTGGATCGAATTTCCTGCGAGATTTAAACTAAAATTTCATACCAATTTTTCGTTACGACATGATGGAGGATACAATCTATAATTTGAAGGCAGACCTTAATCGTAGAGGTAAACAGAAAGTTCCGAGACTGTGTTTGGATCTATTTGTAGACAACAAAATAATTTGCGCTTCTTTTAATCCATCATCATCGAAGCACAGGCGTATACTAATTTTTCTATCGACCCCTGAATAATGTTCAAACTGATTGCCGAACTGATGCCCAATGTCTAGATATATGTGTCAGAGTACCTAAATAATAACACATAATTGTTAATGTCATCATGTCATGAATATTTGTCATGAACGGACATATGTCGTGAAATTCTAAAGCATTTATTTCGAAGACTAATGTTATCGAAAAATTCTACGGCTCTTTGAGTAGAAGCGACATTTACATGTCATTCCACGAACTTACTACGTGATGTGTTCTATGTTACACCAACGAAAAATTGCGATTCGATTTGGCATCGCGAGAAAGGTCGAGCAAGCAGAAATATGTACAGCGGGCAACCGTTAGTGGCATAAAAAAAAAAGTATTATTTGTTGTTGTGATTCGTCCCAACGTGAACTTGACTCACTTTGAGATGGCTTGGAAACATTTGAAAGGTATGTCCGCATGAGCGGCCGGGCAGATAAGAATCGCGACCCGTGACCACCTTACACGAATTGATATATATATATATATATATAAAAATGTATATATATGTATATATATATATATATATATATATAAAAATGTATATATATGTATATATATATATATATATATATATAAAAATGTATATATATGTATATATATATATATAT
>KK502401.1:330428-345992 GCA_000688735.1 Glossina austeni
ATATATATATATATATATATATATATATATATATATATATATATATATACGCATCTATAAACATGGCATCGAAAATAATAGAATGATTCCATCGATAGAGATGGAGAAACCCATCAGAGCCACATCAGCAATAATGGACAAGTTTTTGAGGTCACGACTACATAGGATACGTCGATAGGTGAATTGATTGCCTTTAATCCCCTGTAAGCAGCTCTTAAATACATTTTGAGCGACTCATCGTAATGATACAGTGAAAGATGCGATATTTGTTTTCGGTGCAATCGGTAGGTAACCGCAAAGAGATAATTGTATTAAAAGGGGAAACGCACCTTACGCATTATACGAATTTCAAAGACAAATGGCACAGAGAAAGCACAAAAAGCAAGGTAAGAGATATAAACAAAAAAAAAAAAAAAACAAAAAGGCGGTAATTTTAAATGTTAAACCTTTACACTTATGTACATGTATGTATGTATGTATGTATATATGTATGTATATATATATATATGTATATATCAAATATGTACACCTACACATATGTATTTTAGAAAGCTTTTCAAGCTGTTTTCGTCTCAGTTTAGTTCAGTTGTTTTTAATTTACTTTTGCTCGAGTGTTTGGCAAAGGAGTGTTGAAAGCATTTGTTAAGTTTTCATTAAATGTGCAAAAAGGATAATGTTTGAGTGGTGGTAGAAGTTTGCACGCAAAGCAATTGCACACACGCACATACACATACGTGTATTGAGAAGAATTCTTGTGTTTTCATTAAAATGGAACTGTAACAAAGTACACAACAAGACAACTAACAGCTAACAAGAAAATGAATTAAATGTAATCAAGACTTTGAGTTTCATTTTTTTTTTTCTTCGCTCACTCGAAGATGCCATGTGGTTGCTTTAGCTTAAAACAAGCCATGCATATATTGTGTACATATACCTATATATATATAATCGGTATACTTTGAGAAGAAGAGTGATTAGTTTAAGTACTTATTTCGTCTGTTTAATTGAAATTCGTTTTAAAAAAAAAATGTAAAATGTGTGTCGTTCAGCACTTAACAGGTTTGATTGCTTTTTATTTTTTATTTTCGTTACTCTTCAGGTTCTTTTTGTTTTTTTTTTTTTTTTTTTATTTTTTTTTTCTCTCTTGCTTTTGTCTCTAATGGAGTTTTTGTGTTGTTTTACATTCTGTGCGCCAGCTGGATGAGGTAATCAAGCGGCATTAGACGGATTTTAATCAGAGTTATTCTTATAATTTAATTTACTTTGAATTAATTGATAAAAGGTCTTTGCTCTTCAACCGAGTAAAGTAAAGCAAACCATTTGAAAACAATTCTCAAAAGCAATCACACCTTTAAATGCAAAATGTCAAAATAATAATAATAATAATAATCGTAATAATAATAATAATAATAATAATAATAATAATCGTAATAATTAATAACCGAGAAATTCAAGTTTGCATTTTCGAAGAAATATAAAAAAAAAATTAAATAAAGTTGTCAATAGCCTTCGATGCCTGAAGACTTGAGTCTTAAAATTTACTTTTCTATAATAATAATAAAATTGCTCACCTTTCAAGGAAATTGTAAGCGCATCCAAGTTAAGATGACGAAGACCAAAAGGCCATCATATCATGCCAACAATAGATCAAACGAATTAATTATGCAAAACTTTTCGATTTCTCAACGTGTTTTTAATTGGAATTTAGTGAATAATTTCCGTGTGAGTGTTGTCTAAGCATACATACATCATTCAGAACGGGGTTACAAAATCAAAAACTCGTTGTGGTTTACTTCTATAATAATATTCGTAGGAGGCCGTTTGCTTTTTGATTCCATAGGTTTGAAGATCAAATGCAAAAAATAAAAAATAGAGCAAGAATTGTCTTTGAATCCTTTGCACACACGGTGGCGATGCGTTTTTACAAGATAAGGCAATTCCTTGCTCCTTCCTTGAAACTCTGTTGCTTTCAAAGCATTGCTTGCCTCTTAATCCCCTGCGATAAAAAGCAATAAAATTCGACCTTAGATTCCTTCTTCCTACGGTTATATGCTTTAATTGATTGACTGGGACGCTGATGTTTTAACTTCATTTTAATTGCGTTAAAGTTGGGCAACGCAACGCCATGCAGTCGGTCGTCTTTTTGTCAGAATTTAAGAAATGCATTCTTCTTTCATTTCTCTTATACCAAATCAATTGCTATGCTTAGGGGGTGGGGGTCTTAAGAGCTAATGCCAATGCTAACCTGTGGGTAGTGATCTTTCAAACTCAATTACTTACATACACGTCCATGTCCATTCTTCGAATGCAGTCACTCCTCTAAGAATTATTTGAAACTGCCATTTCTTCTTCTTTCTCTCTTTAATCGTTATGTAACCTCTTGTTGAACTTTTCAACTCTCAATCGATTTATTTTAAATTTAAGCTGCAGCTTCATAGCGAGATTCTTTCCAAGAGGGCTTCGAATTTCATTGAAATAATGTGAGATGAAAGTTTACGATCTTTTACATATCGGATCACGCTTTCACGTAGACATACATTAAAATGAATTCTGGGGTCGACAGCATAAGAAGGTGAGAATCTGATCACATCATCCGGCAAACAAATTCGGAATTCAGATTCCGAATGCTCTGCTTTACAAATTGATCGATTAAGTAGACAAGAGTGATGTCAAAAAGATTATTGTGGACGTAGGAAAATTTTGTATCCTCGAAATAAAACTTAAGCAACTTTCTGACATTTGAAAGTGAAATCGTTGGAGAATTTTTAATTTTCAAGTTCATTTAAGGATTGGAGAGTGATTAAGAAATGATTGATTTTTTTTTGGTCAAATAATTTAATGTTTTTATGCATTAATATTTACGCTTTCGTTGATTGCAACTTGCAAAGAGACGGATAATGGGCATGGAAGAATGCTTTGACAATTCCTCGATCATCATAAATAAACATAAGATATTTGGTGCTTACACAGGTGTCAGCTTACACAGTGTACATCTCGCTGAGCACTGCTGGTAAGAATCGCATCTCCGTAAAGAAATGCGTAGAAACTTGACATGAAATTTCACACTTAGCAGAGTGTTATGTGACAGACGTGTCTGTGTGTATTACGTCTGCACCTGGCGTGAACCCTTAATCAGACGGGTTGCCTACAAACATTGACAATCGAGAGGTAAGTTGATTGACGACCCCTTAGGGAGAGAGACAATCCCCATTGAAGGGGGCCTCGCTACCCTGAAGTACCGCAATAGAAAAAGGGTTTGGGCCAAATTCTTGCTTAGTGGTCTGCGTCGAGGCCTAGGTAAGCATCCCTTAAATAGCTCCCCGCGAAACTTTGGGGTAACCATAGCCACCACAAATACTCCCAGAAAGGCCGTACCCAGCAGTCAGGCAAGAAGGCATTCATACCGGAGCAATCCTACTTTGGGCAACCTGACCTCAGTGGACATCCTTTAACTTCTTGGCTTATCGTTCAAACCAGAACTTATACCAAGCTATACAGCTTTGGGTTAATTCATGCTGTACGCGGCCGCAACCACACTTGCCTTTGGACTATCCACACGTCCCGGACGGCCAATCCTAACTATCATTTCTCAAGGGAAATAAAATGCTTCCAAGGTTGTCGTCGCACAGCACACCAACCCAGCTGTGCCCCAGCCCACTTGATATCGCTGGCCATCATCATTAGATGACCTCCACCAAGAGAACCAAATAGGGAAAGAAATGCTCCCTTTTAATTTAGAGAAGAAGTGTTATGTGACAACCGAATTTGCCAAGTGTTGTAACATTTTCCCTTGCAGTTATTTAAGATGATAGGCTGTTTCACTAAATCAAGGTCATTAAGATCGCCAGACCAAAGTCTTAACTGACGACAATCATTTATCAAGGGAAACATTAAATGTAATTCCTCCTGGCATTGAAAGGTATTTAAACTGCTACGAACTCATCTAATTCTGGGATATTTGACTAAAATGCTGCTCAATAAAATAGAGTTTTGCTTCAGCTCTTGGCGCTAAGACAACCGAATATCTTCGTTCCTTGCCTTTTCGAAATGTAAAAGATTATGTTTAAATAGTAAATAGAAGTTACGATAGTGATGGCGACTGGGATGGGAACGTTTACGCGAAGGATAATTTACTGAAAAACAGCATCAAATCACCGAACATAACTGCATTAAAGAAAACACAACTAAGAAAATTATATACGCCTGCGACCGAAGCTTTTATACCTCTCATCGTTATCCGTCATATCATGTCGTGAGCGTTAGCTTAACGCATCCTACTCTGCAAGTTCAGTTATTTGACACCCACTTGATTATACTGCTAAGAAAAAACGAATCCACTGGCTTGCGGGGTCCATCGCATTTATTTTAAAATTAACACACGTTTCTAGGCATATAGCAGCACATCTTCATCGGAGGATTATGCGGAATAATTATTCAACATTTTGTTTGGTTCAGCTTATGCGTAATGAATAGAAAACCGCATAACTTTGCGGTGTAGGCGTGGCTGATTTTTCTATTTTTGTACATGTACTGCAGGGCCAGCCATCGAATATAAATGCGAATGCGTTGCCTTGCAAGAAACGAAATTATTTTTGTTTTTGAAAACAAAGGTGACCTTCCCTATTATATTGTATTCCGGTCGTGTCCTTTACCCGATTTGTCCCATTTTCAATGGCAAGCTGCACGCCTGAATTCCCAATGTTTTTGCCAACTTCGAAGTCGGTAGCTTCCCTTTTACCAGCAAGAAAATGTTTACTACAGATAGACAGACAGACAGATAGATTGGCAGACGAACATACTTAAATCGGTTTAGATTTTGATGCGTATTAAGAATATGTATATACTTGGTAGCTATATGCGAATATCTTTTGTGAGCATTTTCTAGGGTAAAATGAAAAAGCGAAACACTTCCACCAGTGTCGACACTAATTACAGTTTGATTTGTCTTGAGATGATATGATGATAAGTTTTTTCAATTTGCAAATCGACAAAGCACACTTTTCTACCAACCATATCGAACGCAAAATCTTTACAAACATACAACACAACGTGACAACATAAACAAGTCAAAGTGGAGAAATTCGTAGGCAGCTATGAACCATATTAAGGATAACATTTTGTTTTATTATGTGTGTTCGAATAAGAAAATGTTTTATTGCCAGGAAAACAATAATAAAGTAATGTTTTGTTGTCAGAAAGAACGTAAACGTTAAGATCAACACTTGACTGGTGTAATGGAATTAGTAGTAAAAACTTCTTTTTGTTATGTTGTAATAGCTGCGGTGGCAGTCTGAAAACTTCCCTGTTTGCTGTCAAGATTTTCTTATATACATTGTTCGTGTGTTTAAGTGCGAATAACTGTAACTTAGATTATGCATAGCACAGTAACAACGACGACGTCAATAACATCAAAAAATAATGTAAACGTTAACGATTAAACTTTCTTGGGACTTTTTGCTTTTCCCTCTTTTTGTTTTCTTCTTTCTTCTTTCTTTCTAAAATTCGTGTGTAACTTGAGTTTTGTTGTTGTTCAAAAAAACTTTACTCCTAAATGCAACATCAGTCTGCATGAATATAAAGTGAAATTATTGACAAGTTACGAAATACGAATTAAGCAGAAAGGGTAACTAACACAACAGATGTAATGTATTATTGAAAATTCAACTCAACTCAACTCAACGCAATTCAATTCAATTCAATTCAATTCTATTCGAGACATTCATTGCAAGTTTGATTATAATATAAAAGAAAGAAAAATATACCGATTAAAAGAAAACAAATTTAAAAATTTATTAACATTTCTTTATATAAAATGGGAAAATTTCCTTTCTCCAGGCCGAACATTTTCCAATTAAAGCGAAATAAAAAATTCTGATATCACACTTCTCGCAATCGCTCCTGTTTGCGGCGATTCGAAGACATAAATGATTTCGTATCAAAACAATTTTTCAAAATGTAAATAGTAACTCGGCCTTAGTGGCCGACCAGGCGAAGGGTCTCGACTAACAACTCAATGGTCGCTGGTTCAAATCTCTCAAAATCTCTCTGGTAGAGAGTTTATTGAAAATAAAGTCAATCGCGTTAGATGCTTTAAGACTTTATTCTTCGAATTCATTTCTTTAGTTAAAAAATTAATTAATTAATTAAAAAAAGTAGTCTTAAAAAAATAGTCTTTAGCTAGACGTGTCCAAAAAGAGAAGGCGACTTGAAATTTCCTAGGCTGTGTACCTTCGACTTCCGATTTTTTTTTGTTCTTTTTGGTTTTTGGTATATTGGGGACAACATATGTTAATATTATCAGCCATTTTGCCATGAACGTTAGACTTGTTTTGGTTTGCTATCGATTAACTTCAACTTCATCATTAACTTCAGCTCCAATATTCATAAAGATCTATGGCAGTGATGACTGCATATGCATATGCATATGGGAAAAGCGAATTCGTGTTTATTTTAAATTTCGTAGATGTATTTTTAACTTCTTCCGATAGGGATACTCTAAGAAAGGTAGTCAACGCACCAACAAGTAGATGGATGCGACTGAAAAGTTGATCGAGCACTAAGCACTAAGCAAAAATGTATACGCTTTAGTTTTTTCTTTCATTCTGTTCGTGTTAATTAGTAATGCTCTTCTTTCAGGCAAGTCTTTTCTCAAGGATAGAACTACCGACGGTTTGCATATACTCTGACCCAAAGGCCCTAAGGAATCGTTATAGTCGCAAAATGTGTAAAATCGAAAGAGTGAAATTTAGCACAAATTGAAATTTTCTGGTTACAGGTTGGCGAACAGAGATTGTAAGTTATAGATGAAAATATGAAAAACTTGTCCAGCAATTTTCCAGGGTTAAGTGAACATGAAAATGATATAAGGCTAGTACCGGAAAATGCTGTTGTAGCTTTTCATACATTCTAACAATTTCTTTGAAACTCAAAAGCTGAAAAAGTTGAAACCGTTAGTTCTAGTGTTAATAACCAAGGCCTTAATAGGGGCCATCTGTACGTATGTCCGACACTGTAAACACGATTGTTGTTGTTGTATTTAAAAGGAAAATTTAATTTCACCTGTGATTTAAATTTATTGTGTGTGTGCTATGA
The DNA here is from genome assembly GCA_000688735.1 of Glossina austeni. NCBI lineage: Eukaryota > Metazoa > Arthropoda > Insecta > Diptera > Glossinidae > Glossina > Glossina austeni. The sequence goes on from KK502401.1 coordinate 337,521, forward strand.
TGCTTGTAATTTTCTATATTTGGCGCTCCCTGAGAAACTCGAATCCAACCCGATTTTGCACCATTTTAAAGATTTTCCTGCTACGCTATATTCATTTCTATGCTGCACATCACTTGCGCTGCAACATATATCGACTTCGTGTGGACGTATCTAACACTAGGCAGAGCAGGGCTTGAGACAGTGCCACTTTTTATCATACCGATCGATTCAGAAATATATTTCTCGATTCAGAGATATATTTCGATCGATTCAGAGATATATTTTGATAAAATTCGGTGCAGTAACATGCTTTGACCCATGGACGGATCAATTTACTTTTTCGACAACTCTCCATAAAAGTGCCATTTTCAAAAGTTTTCGACAAAAGTCGTCGTTATGGCTGCGGTAATTTTTTGTACGCCCTCTCATATAACCGTTCTTCCGTCCTTCTGGTTCAAATCAGTTAATAATCGTAAATTGACATAGAACGCTTAAACCTAATCGAAGTTGTATTTTTTAGACACCACTACACGACATAATGAACTAGACCATATCGCTTTATTTTTTCGATTCCACTCCATATGGGATTTGTCATGAGTAAAAAGCGCTTTAGTAAACTGCTTTAATTTTTCATATTTTATGATGATGATTGGTCCATAGTATCATCATGATAGCACATAGATTTAATGGTCAGCCTTACCCGACTATAAAATTCTTACTTACATATATATATCCCAATATTTATATATATATACATATACCATATACCATAGACGACTTGTGATACAGGGGGCTTATTAAGCTTGCGCGGGCGTACACAATATTCTAAAGGACTTGAGACCTATGAATTTAATCTTCAGCGATTTGGAATCAATTTCTGAATCCATTTAAGCTTGTGTGTCCGTTTTGTTTTCACGTGTTCAACCCACACACTGTAATTTTTTAGACATTTTGATGGAATTTGGTACACCAACGTGTCTTGACCGAAAGACAAACGCTATTGAAAATGTTTTCATACCACTTTCCATATTATGCCTTATCTTGAAAAGTAAGTATGTAATGGTGAGCCGTGGCACACTGCAGTGCTTTCTCTTGTAAGTGAATTTTACTAAAACTGGTTTAAGAAAATCCTCTTTTAAATATCATTAATCCGAAGCATCAACTAATTAGTAAGTAACGTCACTCACTGTATAACCATTCATTTTGCTTAGTCATCCTCTGAACCATTTGCGAGTGAAATTATTTGCAAGATAACTAATCATTGGGGTATGGTCGCTGCATTTCCAAAGCGAACAGAGACCTGACAATGCACATACGAAGTTAAAGGAGCTCACTTGTCGGCTTAACTCCCTCGCTCGCTGCTATTAACATTCGCCAAGTGGGACGAATAGTAGAGAAAAATTTTGAAACTATTATAAATAGATCGTCGTAGACCAAGTTCTAAAAAGAAATCGTGTTTATCAGAACAAAAAAAAAAAAAAATAAAAAAATAAAAATAATAATAAAATAAAACATATTTGTCAACAATTTATAAAAAAAAAGTCAGTGAAAATTGCTTCTGATCATTTTATTGACAATTGATAAGAAGCTGAATAATTTGAATGGTCGGTCTGCCAGAAGGCGAACATAACTTTCGCAATCTCTTGTTTATTTTTCGATTGTTATTCTCCAGTAAATGTGTTTATTTTTGTTTTTTTCGCTTCTTTTCGTTTTTTTTTTTTCTTTTTTGTTCTTCTTTTTTAGTAAAAAATATAAGAAATTGCTTAGATGCTCGAGATAAAGTTATTATTTATTTTTTGGTTCGAGAAGTGTATACTCGTACACACAATCCAAAGTCATGTTATGTGTACACGTATGAGTAAATTGAAAAATGGAAAGAGAAATGCAATTTCATTCGTTCGTTATACATATTCTAGGCAACAACATAACATAGTGATAACATTTGTAGTAGTGGTGTAATAAGTTGAAAGTTTAGCATTTATATCAAAAAGCTAGGCGTACATGTGCATGCATATAGTATACAGTTCGTGTTGCCATTGCTGAGAGATCTGCATGTAAAATTGAATAAAATTTGCAATTTTGCTTATGACTGCTAAAAAGTGAAACAACAACAGCTAGTGAAACATGTAAGAAAATTATATTCGCCTTGGGAAGGACCTTAGATTTTCATCACATTAAGAGAATATATAAAAATTTCAAAATATTTGCTTAACTATGGGCTTTGGTTTTAATTAGTCAACAAAAACAAAATGCACTAGTGACGATTCTGGCAAATCCTGGCAATTGTTGCTCGCTTCAAATGGATTCTATCCCAGATTATAAGCCCGAGTATAAAGGTTAGAAGTTTTTCCAATAAAAGTGATGAGCATATCAACGCAAAAGCCTTATTTTCTAATCGAGGGGTTTAAATGTCTCTTAGGACCCCCGCTTCACATTTGTAGATCTTACAGGCTTAAGATCGTTGCCTTCGCATCTACATCGAGATTCTATAGACAGCAGAATTTTTTTTTAAAAATATTCTTCTCTTCCTTCTGTCCCTTCACACTTATATTTTTTTTGTTTTTTTTCTTGCACTAACTCCTTAATTAATTTGCAAGAAAGGCATAAAGAAAATAGTGCCTAAAGAAGTGAATTCTAGAACTAAAACTTAGGACGAGCACTAGTAACTATTAAGTAGAGAATAAATGTAAATAATACAATAACGTGGAGTCTAGTGGACGGAATAGAAGCTGCTGTTAGGAGAGCGATGTCCTGTGGCAAGTGGTTAACAGGGCAGGGGGGTTAACACTAAGTTTCATTTATAAAATTTTAATAAAATAATTTTCTTTCGTTTTTTGTTAAACATTGATTGAGGAGCAGAGAGGATAGTGGACGTGTTTTTCATTGTTTTTCATGTGTAAAATTGACTGATTAAACCATTTACCTGAGTAAATTTAGATTACGTGGCAAAGATAAGTCGGATCGCTGTTGATTTTGTCAGATTTGGTGTTGGTTTGTTTTGCATTCCTACGGCTCACTGCTTGGATGTAGGAAACGCATTTTTCACCTCAACGTTTTATTGGAATCAGATCGGCTGTATTCTTCAGGATCGTGAACGAAGACATTGCCAAGAATCGCTTGGCACCCAAGAGCATGTAAGGTCGCCTCTATTTCATTTTTACTTAACTTAGATCAAAAGCCAGGCATTAGTGTGTGTTGGCTAAAATCAAGGTCCCTTCAACATGTTTCCCAAAAAGGGACTTTTTCGACGAGTTAAGAGCACTATCTCGAATGTTCATTTCTCAACTACATGGAATCGTGTTGGGCACATCTCATGAATTGACAAAAATGATTTAAAGGTAAGTTATTAGCTTAACCCTTATTGATGATGACAAACCAACGTCACAATTTTAATATGCCTTTGTAAAGTTAGCAGCCTATATATATATATATATATATATATATATAAATATATATATATATATATATATATATATATATATATATATANTATATATATATAAATATATATATATATATATATATATATATATATATATATGTAATATGTATATGCACGTATATGTATATATATAAGTTGTCAAGTGGTGCCAGGAAAGCAGTTCTTTGAAATTCGTTTTTGTTACGTCCTGCATACAAGTGTGCACGTTAAAATGTCGAGAAATGCGGGTAAATTCGGTTCACGAAAGTAAATACATAAATAAATTCAATTGGTGTTTGCGCTGGCAACGGAATTAAAATGCAACGTTTTGTTTGTTGTTGGCTTGTGTTGTGTTACAGTTCGGTTTTTAAGTAAATAGCAAGAAATACGAGAAAAACACGTGAGTAGAAAAAGCCAGCTGCACACAAAACTAACTTATTCTGTTGCCCTAGACACTAAACCATATACGAGTAGTATTTGTATGGCCTTAGAAACGCGCTACTGTTTTGTGTTTTGTCTTTTTACGGATATTTTTTGTTTTGTTTCTTTCTCTTTTTTTTTTTTTTTCTTTTTTTTGATATTTTCATAGCTATTTATACATATATACATATTTTTATATATTTATTTATTTTATTTATTTATTTATTTAAATATATTTTTTTTTTCATTTGCCTAAGCAGACATAGATTATGTAAGACTAGCATAGCTATACACGTTTTGCATATATTTCATACTAAATTTGCTATCTCTTTGACTCTTCCCCTCCCCAACCATCCATATTTTAAACTATCACTCACTCACTCACTCACTCTCTCTCTCTCCCTCTCTCTTACACTCTTTCTTTTTTTCCTTTCGTATCTAATTGTCTATCTTTTTCATTGTATTCTTTTAACTTTTCAAACTGGAGATTTGATATATATTTAGAAAACAACAACAACAACAACAACAACAATATCTACATGCGACTACCACGCGCATCGACTACACATACTGCAAAAACACATACTTTCATATACGAACAACTAAGATGACAACAAAAATAAAAATAAAAACGACAACAACAACAACAATAACAATAATAATAACAACAAGAAGCAGCAGTTTAACTGTGTTAAAAATGTTTAGAGGCACAACATTTTATTTCCATTTTTTTCAATTTCGCTTCTTTTTTTTTTTTCTTTTTTTAATTGTATTGTAGTTTCTTTTACAATATTTTTCTCTTTGCATATATTTAGTTTAGTTTATAACCAAAACAGCATCAGAGCGATAAACGAGAGATAGAAATGAAAAGAATTATTATTATGTATGCGAGTGTATGGATATTTATATCTGTATACGTTTTTACGTTTGCATGTTTACTTGTTTGTATTATCATGCTGTGGCAACTACATAAACTATCAGCACAATAACAATTACTAACAGTACAATGGCGGAATAAATTTTCATGTTAAATTAAATGTTGGCAGATTTAAAAACACATATGCATACGCGAACCGTACAGTACTCTTCACCTAAATGTAAAAATAAAACTTATATCGATATGTTTTTATGAAATTCTATGTCCGAATATATAGTTTATATTTAAAAAAAAAAAAAAAAATAAAATCAAGATATACCGTTAAGTCAAAAATTCTTCATTTTTGCTTATATCAGCCAAACAGTGCAATAATTGTCAAGCTACTCATACGAAAAAGGAGAATGAAAACGTTCGCCTGCAATAGATTGCACGTTTCATACCAATTAATACGCTTTGATACGCTTTGATACGCTTTGATTTTAAAAAAGTGGCAAATCGTGCTAATGAAACGTGTGCTGTGAACGTCAACGAAAATCAGAGTAAGTGATTCTTAGGTGACGTTATCGTATCTAACAAAAATTCTCTCATTAAAAGAAACATGAAAAGTCGAGGAAATAAATTGGTGTTGCAATAATTGCTTTCAATGTTAAGATCTGTGTTACTTTAATTTTTTTTTTTTTTTCTTTAATATCCTACAGTTTTGGGCAATAGGGCAATACCGCGCTAAAATGTGTGAAGAGTAGAAGAAGCTGCGGAAAAAATCATGAAAGCAAAGTCAAATATGTTATGTGTGTATCACATTTTCGGACAACAAACTTGAAAACTTAAGTACATTTTCGGATATTCACTAAAACTGCAACGTTAGATAAGAAGGTGTGGTTTGTTTTGAAATAATACTTAAAAAAAAAAAAAAAAATGACAATCGGACGGACGGACGGACAATATTAAACCAATTTTCTAATTTTATTTTGATGAATGCATCTAGTTTTTAATGATTGAAACATTTCTTATTACGCAATGTCGAGCAGTTATGCAAACATTTTTCAAAATTTCGTCTTGAAGGAATATTCTTAAGTAAAAGTTTTAAGCTCCGTTCTATCCAAATAAGTTAACATAAAGATGGAAACTTACGTTATTCGCTAAGTCAGTTTGTAGTAATCAATTAAAGTTTCAGTTACCCAGATAGAAAAACTTTTTTTTTTTTTTTCTTGTTGTTTAATCATTCGTACGAAAAGGGATTAATAGCTAAGCATAGTTAAATCTCAGGTAAACTAAGATCATGTATTACTATAATCAATCAATTGAATCTTTAAAACCAACAAAATATTTGAGTCAGTCTCCTAACCTTTAAGAGACGTAACGTTTCTTTTCAATGAGTTGATCGAATGTGATAACAAAATTTTTTTGGGATATGATTTAGCAGTGAACAGAAATTTTGCTTAATCCCCAAGGAATTTTTATTGACTGTTATGCAGCTATATGTAGCCACTAAGATTATAAGTGTTAAAGGTGTACCGTAATTATAAAGCAAAAGAAAAAAAAACAAACGAGATAAGCTATGATATTGAAAGTGTGAAGTCTACTTCACCGAAAAGAAAAATGGTGGATAAGTAAGTATGTGTATGGAAAGTAAAAGGTACATAGAAGTGAAGTTAATAGCATGTGTCGTGTTTTGAAACGTTTGAAAAAAAAAAAAAACAGGAACTGTTCATCCGTCAGGTTGCATTTCCAACAGATATCTACCATCCTAAGCCAATGCATAATAAATAAAAGTTGCGATATTTCGATTGTGAGTGTGTCAGTTTGTTGGTACTCTTGGTACCCTTAAGAAATATTTGCAAATTACGATTTTTGCTTATTGTGGAAGCATTGTGGAATTATGCCGAATTTGTAGATTTGAGCTGAGACCGCCACGCTGACGACATGCTTACGTCAAATCTTACGTTTTTGCCTCTTCCGCAACGTGAAGTCCGTCTTCAAAGTAAATTACGCAAACTGATTCTTTTCATCCCCAGTCCCTTTTCAAAAGTCGAGTGTACACAAATACTTGCCCCCTTACTTTGCGTCCTGCTTTCCCAAACACTCGTCGAGCTGCTTGTCAATTATACAAAAAAAAATATTAAATGATAGAAACGCGGACGAATGAAGAGGTCGACGTGACTTATCAAGCATATTAATAACTAATAAGATCCTCGATCAGCATTTTAGAATATTAGAAAAGCAAGAAAAGATTTAGTTCACGCCCAGTTTCTTTAGGCGAAAATTTTCGTATTCTTTGTCGTCAGTATTCGACAATTCATTGGTGCATTACCCACGTAAGTACTGTATGATTGTACTTAAAAAAAAAACAAAAAAAAAAAAAGCAACTGCTACTAAACAACAACTCAATAATTTCGCTAGGACTTCGAATAGCTTATATGCAAATTGAAATTCGTAATATATAAGGTGGTCGAAAAAGCGTTCTTTGCAATAGCAACGTTGGTCTTAGCTCCTTCCAAATGTACGCGCGTATGTGCATAGGAAAAAAATGAATATAATGTGCATATGTAATGAGCGCATTTTTAACTTTCAAAGGTTTCAAAGGTGTTTTCGTTCATTACAAATATCTCCCATTTATTCGCATTCCGAGGTATTGCGCAGAGGTTATCGCTTTACAATAACTTTCCTTTCCTATCATATACTTGTAATTACAATTCCTTTACGCCGTCCTGAACGCACGATAAGCATATACATACATATGTGTAACAATGATTTTTGGAATATCTGAACGTACCTGTTTTATATATATATATATATTTATTATATATATATTTATTATATATATTATATTTATTATATATATATATATTATATCCATATATATATATATATATAAGGAATTTCTATTTTAGAATTCATTTTTTTCGGCTCTCTCCTTTCCGTACGTCCATCCATCCTTCACACACACGCACACATGAATTTTTTTTTTTTTTTTTTCTATATATATATATATATATCTTATTTAACAAGCATTTGTTCGGTATGAATCTACAATTTATATAAATTTAACTGATGTTGACACTGACGCTTTATATTCATTTATTTATGAAACTAATACTAACGATACGTTAGCATAGAGTATTTGTGTTATCGTATAATTTGTTTCGCACACACACACACACATACATACATACACATACACACACACACACACACACATACACATATACATACTATGGACCCACACTCGCACTCATATACGCAAAATATTTGAAATTCATAGAAAATCTTATCATTTATAACCATTGTTTGCTAAAAAAAAAAAAGAAAAAAAAAGAAGAAAAAAAAAAAAGGCAATAACAGCAAAAACAACAAATACAAACAACATGAACAACTGAACACAAATTCAAAAGCAATAGAAAAAAAATTGGCACATGTATACGATGTGTACATAATATGTACATACGTACATCTATAAGCCAGTTTCAATTTCACATAAGGGTCTCGAACAGTTGTTCTACAATCTTCTACAATCTTTATGCCAATAACTTTCTTATGTTTTCTTTCATACCTTTTCCCATCAACTGCCGCCGTCCATTGGTAAGGAGTACTCGTAAAAGACTTTAGCTATTTGTAATTCAGTGTGCTATTGTATGTCGGAAGTATTTATACCTGGCAATACTGATCGTGAGTATTCAGCTGATCAGCCATGATACGATATTTCAAAAAGGATTTCAAAGGTCATTTTTCAACGTGGTTCCAGGAGAGGGCGTGGTGTGGTGTGGTGTGGTGGGGT
>KK502401.1:346077-395744 GCA_000688735.1 Glossina austeni
GGACGGGGATGCTAGGGAGGGATCAATTGTATATCAACTATTCGTTGAGTTGTAATGTAAATATGAAAGGGACAGATGGCAGTTTGAGCGGATGATGAACGTAGACTGTCCATGATTATGATTTACATTTAAGAATGAACGGGATTTCTCGATTTTATAAATTTTAAGTTACTTGGACTTTGTACGCAAACAAACATGAAAATAGATGTGCGTGACAAGGTCCGGCATACAAAATTCATATCCCTTCTGCATAATACCTAATGAAGAAATCTGACTTGGCGAGGACGTTTTCGGTTAGACCTAGGCATTGTAATTTTCGAAGCACTACACACACATTAGGATGTGATCTAAAATGACAAAAATCGAAATTGATGTTTATTTTCATCAAAGATGTTTTTTTGTTTTAATCATAAAAGTCGAACGAAGCGAAACGAAGGCAGAAGTTTTCAATCGAAAGCCAAAAAACAGCTTAATTGACCAACAACCAATGGACGAGCTAAGTAATGGAATATAATGGAATAGTGGGCGGCAAAATGGCAAAAATATTGCACTGAATCCCAACATTTTTCGGAGATTTTTCGCTTTCTATCGTTATACGGCATAACAAGTTATTAGCGTATCATAATGTCATGCTCGATATTATCGCGTCGTCTGAAGCGTGGAAAATGTATATTTTTTAATGGCTCCGTAGACTGGCAGTCTAAGTATAAATTAATTAAAACGTCAGCATAAATTATTCGATTGAGTTAATCGTAGCCGGTCATAGTTTTTGGAAATCAGCAAACTTGAGCAGCCAGCCAATGGCGAATGTATTAAATATTTGCTCTGCATTGGATTGAAGGAAGACGATAGCCCTGCATAGATGTGGTAAATAAAATGCAAAATTTTATTTGTCTATTGCTCGAAAGTAAAGGCGAATTTTTGCTGACAATAACTTAAGTCAAAAAACATTGACTTGAACTGTTAAAAAGAGAAAACTCAATTTTCCTTTTACTTACCTAACTGTACATATGCCCATCGTTCATCACAATCATATTTTGGCAATCATTTCCTCATGGTTTCTTTCTTTTTTTTTTTTGTTTTTTTTTGTTTTTTCCTCTCTTGCTGTATTTGGGAAAATAGACGGGGGTAAGAATCAGAGATTCGAGGGAATCTAAGCTTTCTTTCGCTTCATTCATAATTGTCCTTATTTTCTTTGTTACCTTTTGCTTTTGTAAGCACACAAAGACTTGCGAGATTTTCTATTTTTCTATTTTTTTTTTTCATTTTTTTTTATTATTTTTATTATCTATGTCAACACAAACAAAGCAGTTCTTGCCGTTGCTGTTGTCATTGTATACAAATTTTATTGCAATTGCTTCTCTTTGCAAAAGCCTCCCTTGCTAACGTTGAAGTAGCAACAGTCTTAAAATAAGCATTTTTGAACATAATAAATACATCATATCGTGCCAGCTCTTAACAGTTAAATATATATCACTAACCACGCAACTGTGCCACATCTGAATAATAATAATACAGTTGCATAGTATTAAAGGTTTTTTTTTTTTTTGTTTATATATTTTTATAACATTTCTTGTTGTATATCGATGATGGCTTCGCTGACTGTTGGTGTTAAGTTTATGCTAAAATACCATCTCATTGAGATGCTCATGTCATGATTAAATTCTTTTTTTTTTTTATTTGCTTCGTGTTCTTACCACAGCGTGTCTATTAAATGCTTTATAACGCATAAAAGTACGCATGGGAAAAAGAATGAGAGAAAGAGAAAGAAAAAGATAGAGAGAGAGAGAGAGAGAGAGAGAGAGAGAGAGAGAGAGAGAGAGAGAGAGAGAGAGAGAGAGAGAGAGAGAGAGAGAGAGAGAGACGCACAATATAAGAAAAGAAAAATAGACTTTCCCAAGGCCATCGGTAATTTTGCTTGTCAGCCAATTAAAGATTACGNTTAAATTCTTTTTTTTTTTTATTTGCTTCGTGTTCTTACCACAGCGTGTCTATTAAATGCTTTATAACGCATAAAAGTACGCATGGGAAAAAGAAAGAGAGAGAGAGAGAGAGAAAGAGAGAAAGAGAGAGAGAGAGAGAGAGAGAGTGAGAGAGATGGTGAGAGAGAGATGGGGAGAGAGAGACGGGGAGAGAGAGAGAGAGAGACGCACAATATAAGAAAAGAAAAATAGACTTTCCCAAGGCCATCGGTAATTTTGCTTGTCAGCCAATTAAAGATTACGATCACGACAAATCTGTACATCTAGAATATCGAAAATGGCTCCAAGTTGTTCCTCTTTAATGCCGCAACTACCGCCAAATACTACTACGAGCTATTTCTAATTCGAGCACCCGATCACTTTCGTGCTTCAGCAAAGAAATCCTAATCACTTCCTACTATTTCCTCGGTAATAGTTTCTCGCATGCACTGCGTAGCTTCCCAAAGTGTTTACCTATAACAATAGGTTCGATAAGATGGCATGTTTACAGAACACTTACGCTTAATTAAGATCATATCAGAACTACAAATACATGGCTCCGCTGCATTATTTGGAGAAAATCTATTTTCTTTAGCTTTGAAACCTGTTACGTAAGCCGCTTATTTCGAACTAGAAAATATTTTTATTTCTCATTCTTAGTATACGTTTTTTTTATGTTCAGCCACGTAAGGGCTGAACATTGGTAATCAAGAAGTACTGCAGGTAAGAAAGAAGAAAAGACGTGATTTGAATATGAAAGTATTTGAAATACTGATGAGAATGATTATTGCGTGTGGAACTTGGTCCCACGGCGGGTATGTGGGCACTTGCAGGGCAGATGAGTGAGAGCACTGAGAAAAGGGTATAGTCTTGTTAAGGGATCTGATTGGTAGACAAGTTTCTTTTATCTCTGCAGACCATCTGCCCCCCTCTTTATATCTACCGCGCAAGCAAAACACGGTCTGCGTTACACCGATTCCTCGCCGTCCACGACCGTTTGAATCATTTCGTGGTAAGTGGTGGTCGATGATCCCCAGGACCAGGAACTGTACTCTAATTTCGGGCAGTGTAGAATTATTTTTTTTATTCAAGGGATGCCTCCTTTGAGTGCAATACCGTGATGCTCAGAAACAAGTGTACAAGGAGGCAAAAAGATAAAAAGTGGCGGAAGTCCCAGCGATATAGGGATCCAAGCGGTAGGTGTTATGCCTGACTTTACGGACTGAGCGCTCACTATAGCTACAACTAAATATAGTCTACCGATCTTCGATTCGATCGTCACGATTGTTATCTACTTGGCTACGGGGGCAAGTTGTAGTGTCCTTAAAATACGAGAATCGGCCTTTACCACGATCCATCTGTTTATTGATCACTCTGAATACTTCTCGAATAGTTTTGGAGAGCTTAAAAGTTATATAGAGGGCCAAAGCTAGGCATACATACTCACAGTCATTGGCCATCGACCTAATCTGCTCACAAATGCATTCACAACAGACTGCTGTCATTAAACCATAGCTGATGTTAATCTAAGACTTGTTGTATATTTTTCCAAATGTGAAGTGTGTGAGTTCATTCTATACAAAAATTGTCCAACCATTGATTGCCTGGAGTCAAAGTACTGCAAACATTATTGCATTGATAGAATGAAAGGCTTGGATTTGTTTCCAACCTTCAATTATTGTTAGGCAAATACTCGCAAACGCATTCTTAATTAGACGCTAACAAGATGGTAACAAATATTTATCCCAACACGGATGTAACCATAATGCCAACGGCTTTCAGCTAACAAATTTCCTTCAAAAATTTAATCATAATTTAATAATAATTCTGGAAAAACATTATTTATCTTCGCAGCGCACTGTTATGTGAAAGTTTATATATATATATTCATACACATACACAGGCACACGCATATATACTCATATACACACATACACACACACACTCACAATTATAAATTCTATTTTATATAGAGATCTCGGTCGTTCTTTACGTTAGAAAATTCTTAAAATTCATTTAAAAAATTCATGCATTCATGTTTGGGTTTTCAATTTAATTTTAATATGTTTTGATAATAACGAGGCGATGGCAGGATGGATGCTAAAAAATATACACTATGGCATAAAAGCTTAATGCAAAACGAGATTTACAGTGAAAACTTTATAGAGTGACTATTATTTAATGATCTAAAAAAAAAAAAAAAAAATAAATAAAAAAATAAATAAAAAAAATAAAAATATTTTTCAAAACTGCTAGAAATTATTACTACGAGCAGTGTAAGATTAACGATCTCGCATTTTACAATTGGCAGATTTCACAAAGTTTTTTCTATTAGAGAATATTTGAATTTCTAAATGACCTTTGAAGCGGTGAAGCAGTACCTTGTGAAAAAGAAAGTTTGATAGGTGCCTAGGTTTGCTCATTTGTTAAAGTGTTTGAAAACTTTTAATAACTATTTAAAAACAAAATTTACGTTGCAAAAAAAAACACATTTTTATGATCATATCTTTAAATTTACTTCAATTCTTCATCGACTGACTTCAAATTTCAATTCCTAACTTCAAACAGATAGAATTTTTCTGCGTGATATGAAAGTAACGCGTAAAACTTTGGCTCGGGTGGATCAATCTTCAGTCCACTCCAATGTAATTGTTACACTTTACTTTGTAAAAATGTGTACGTCGTGTAAAGTCAGATGTCTTTAAGAAAAAAAAAAAAAAAATTTTTCCTTTAACCAGAAAAATAAAAGAATTTTTTTTGTATATAAATAAATTTTCATCTATATGGCGTGTTCGGACCTCAAGCGAGGATCGTGTTTAACAACAAGAGGTGCTGTCAGATGAATTGAAAACTTTAAGCATAAATTGTAATTGCAAACTATCGTGAGAAAGACAAATTGCAGGTCAGTTTTGAAGAATGCCGCATAGCTGGTAAGTTATACAATGACGATGTAAAAGCTCACAAAGGTGGTAGCGACGATCATTCACTTTATTTATTTATTCCGCGCAATCTGCTCAAAATTTATATTAACAACTTTAAAACTTTTGTCCCAATTATGGGCATAAAAGGTAACCAATAAATTCACTTTATATCGCTGGAGTGCGATAAGTGCGATCATTGTTGTCCAACCTATAGCAATAATACATATTACGGGATGTCCATAGGTTTCTTCGTCAAAAAAAAAAAAAAAAAAAAAAAAAAACACTGTAGTTGAACATGGTCTACCATCAAATACTTTAAAGCCCTTCGCCTAACACAATTATACGACGAGTATAACGACATTTAAAAATAATGTGGTACATGGGAAGTGGTTCACTAACTGATCCGATCCGAACAAACCTCAATAGTGAGTTGTATACGATAAAACAGGATGGACAGACGTACAGACGAACAGATCAGTTTAAATCGATTTAGAAAGTGATTCTGAATTGATCGGCATAATAAAAAGTGGATCTATTTCACATCCTTCTGGGTATTTGACGCATCCGCACAAACTTAATCTATCCTAATATCTTGTGTGTGCTGTAGGGTATAATAAAAACTTCTTTTGCAATATTGAATAGAAACAACTACGAAAATTACATTCGACCATGACCGCGTCTTGTATATACCCATTGCCGTTGTCCCATCTATATCTACCCTCCAAGTCCATTTATTTAATATCCAAACGATCATGTTGCTCACAAAAAACGAATCCTCCAACTTGTGGACTCCGTCATATCTATTTTAGAATCAATACATTTTTAGACCGACAAACTGTCTTCAAGTGAGGAATTTAAAGAATAATTTTCAACAGCAGAAAAGGTGAAAAAAGGTGAAAAAAATGAAAATTTGATCATTTATAACCTTTTGTAGGTACGGCCGGTTTTTTTCCATTTATGCGCTGCAGGACCAGCTATGGAATACAAATGCAAATTTTGACCGTAGTATCTGCTGTGGTATATAAGTAAAGAGCAAAAAAGGAAATTGTTCTTATTTTTCAAATCAGTGGCAGTCTCAAAATTGTGATGTCCTGTGGTCGTGTCCTTTGACAAATTTGCCTCATTTTCAGTGCAAACCTGCGAGGCGGAATTTGCAAAGTCTTTGGTCATCTTTGGAGTCGGTCGTCTCATTTTTGCGACCAGAGCAATGTTTACTGCAAACAGACAGACAGACAGACAGACAGACGGGCAGACAGATATGCTTAAATCGATTTAGAATTTGATGCTGACGAAGTGTATGTGTACACTTTATGCGGCATGGGGAGCTTCTCTTTTGACAAAATGAGTATGCGCCTCGTTCTTCTGTAACGGACACAAAAATTCGTTGATATTGATTTTGAAGAACTTATGTTTGAAAATGAAATCTTGACGTTATTTAAATTATTATTATTATTAACACAAATCGGAAAAACCAAAAATTCATTTTTCACTCTTTCTTGGTTTCTTCTTCATTATCTACATCGAAACCGGGAATGAAGGACGCAGTTGGTTTATTTCAATATTAATAAAGTCTTTGTTACGTTTTTACGAATACTTATATAGTGGACTTTTGATTGCATTATAAATTTTTATTTTATATTTACAATTAAAAGCATTTACTTTGCAACATTGTAATTACCGGACTTTGCAAAAAAAAAAATAAAAAAAAAAAAATATTTAAAAAACAAGATTTAAAACAATGCGAAAATATAGTAACATAATTAAAAGAGTAAAGTCATTATTGTTTGTGGTAAAGTACGGAGCTGTACATATATATATATATATAGGTATATAGGTATACATAAGAATGTTATATATAAGTAAAAACATTAAAAGCAAACAAAGTATTATGTCGCTGGTAATACGATGGTAATGGTAATGTGTTAGTTAAAGTGTATATAAGGTTTACAAAGTGTACGAAACTATCCTTAAAAGTAATAATTGCAAATGGTTGTTGTTGTTGTTGTTATTGTTGTTGTTATTATTATTGTTGCTATGCTATGGCTGTAAAAAGCTTTTTTCTTCATTTTTTTTTTTCGTCGAAATTCTTTGAATTGGTTGTGACGCACTTTTTGGAGAGAAAGAGTGCATTTTTACAATTTATATATTAAAGGAATTCTTTAATAACTTTTTGCAACCATTTTACAAACGAAAATTTTAACAATTTGTACAAATAAAATTCAAAAATCTTGAATGCTAACCACAAAGCACAGTTCTGGTTAAGGGTACAATAAATGCATTTTGTTAACTGAACGGAAACTTTCAAGATAAAATGAAAATAGATAAAAACTAGAATGGAATGGCGGAAAGAAGGAAAGAACACACACATACACACACACACACATACACACACACACACATACACTCGACGAGAACTCAACTCGTCTCGGGGTGAATTGAAACGCACGATAAATAAGTTCAACAAAATTGTCCTTTCAAAAGTTTCAAATTCATTAAATTCATGCACTTTGTTGTATATAAGGAGCGAAGAGTGGTGCTTATCAATTTTAATAAGTGCTTGAAAAAAGAATCAATTCAAGAATTCGCATAAGAAATGAAGAGAGGCAAGTCTTTAACAATTCCGGTATATGTTTATTATGAACAGATTTTATTTGATCGATTCAGATCAACGCAACAATCAATTATTGGTTTCTCAATAATTGCGATTTTCTTTCGTTAATAAAATGAGTTATGATGAGTTATGAGTACTGATTTATCGTTGGCATCAATCAACCCGTACCTTACATATCGTTAAAAGAAATTTTCAAGTGACGTTAGATCAAATGATCCTAGCGTTCGCGTTCCGACCTTCGACGTTTCGTGCGAAATATTTTTCTCGTTCAATTCGTCTTTCAACGAGTGCCATCTTGTGTTTTTGGTTTTTTGCCAGAAAATCAAAGTTATTCCAAACTTCTAAAGTACTCCGAACAGAGTCTTAATTAGCTGAAGAAGTGCATAGTGGATCTTTTTTTTTTTTTCTTCTTCTTGATATGACCAATCACACAGGAAATGTGCTGTATATGTGCAACACGATGACGGTGAGAAGGAAATGAAGAAAGCGAAAGAGGTAGGGAGATAGCCGCTGCTTAGTGGTCATGTGTCGAAAGCGGTAAATGCGACGCCACAAGCGATGCAGCGAGCGCTTTCTCTAACTACGACCTCACTCGTACTTACTCTCCGCCACACTTGAGATTTAAGGTCGCGAACTCTGGCTTGATGGGCCGTGTTAAAAAAGGGGAATACTTTAGATATGTAAAATAACTTCTAGTTAAGGTTGTCATTGAAAAAACTATCAGTTCAAATTAATCCTATATAATAACAAACAAATAAAAAAAAAAATAAAATATGGACGTTAATGGATATGGCATAACAAAATGAATACTCCTATAAGATTGATTGCTAAGAAAGAATATAAAAGACAGCTCTTGTATCTCTCTCCTCTCACCTCTACTATAACAAGCTTTTGTCTTTTCCCATCTTTACCTCCTTCTTATAGACATGAATTTCCCTTTATTAAGTGTAGTTAAGTGGACGCATTTTGTTTTTCAGTTTCAAATATACTCCCACTGTGTATATTCCCGATTCCCGATATATATATATATATATATATATATATATATGTAGTATGGATGTAGTAGTCGGCGACAAAAGACTTTTTCGTTCACTGACGAGCAGTGTTTTCGATGTTTCACTTAGGCTTTTGATGATAATCGAGCTGTCCACAGTACACTACTGATCATGAATGATTTCACGAATTTTCACTCGTCTGTGATCCGTTAGCGAAGGGAATGAAAACGAATTGTCTAGAATTACTTTTTATGTCAATAAACAGCAGATGCTGTCAATAGAAGAACAAATGGAGCAAAAACATCCTATAGTGTGTTGCTCCAGGCTGCATGAACGTGTAGCCGTTGCATTTCGGATAATTATGCTATGGTTAGCTTGTTTACGTCGTACGTACGTACGAAAGAAATACACTAGGACTTAAAATGCCTTTTTTTCAAAATTCGTTGACAATCAATCTTGAATTGAAACTTAAGAGTTCGATCAAAGCAGCCAGAAGCAAATACAACAAAATCTTTAATTTTCATCTTTTATTTAGAAAAATCGTACAATTCGCTTTAATTCGTTTTAGTTGAAGGGTCTGTTTTAGGTTTTTGTTTTTGTCGAAAAAAAAAACAGAGAAACGCAAGTCGCAAACGCATTGCGATTTTGAAATCTAAAGATTTCCGTTATTTCGTTATGATAGTAAAAGATGTGATAACCGTTCGATTAAAACCTTGCATTTGGCTTATGCGCAGACGCATCGACTTCTAAGAAGAGGGGTTATGAAGAACTTTTACAGACTGAAGATATGAATTTTTGTTATATTTATTTCTCGCAGGAGGCAATGAAATCAGAGTGAAAGACTTTTTAAATGCGGTTTCACTGTTTATGCAAAATTGAAAAATTTTCTGTACATGAACCTTTTCATATTCTTGGTTAGCCAGTGGGTCAGTCATTCAGTCAGTGATTTCGTTGTTTAGCTGGTCTGTTGTGGATTTAATTGAAATCTACTAGAGAGTGAGTGAATTGTGCTCGTTAATAATTCTTGTTGTTGTATATAAAAAAAAAAAAAAAAAATTTTTTTTTTTCTTTCTTTTTTTTGCGGGTCAATGTGTAGAGTGCAAAACTATAAAACTTTCAAAAAGTTTGTCAAATTCTTTGCTTCAATTTTTCTTCTATTCTTTATACATAAATTTGGTTTTTTTTTTTTTTTTTTTTCTGTTCTTTCCTTAACAAGCAAATGTAGAACAAACTCGATTTCCTGTCTGTTGGTCCGTCGGTGCATTTGTTTTAAATTAAGTGCTAGTTATGGTCTGTTCAACGAAAATAAAAAACTAAAATGTTTTACTTATTTTTTGACAGCAACTTGAATAGCTAAACAGTTGAAGTTTTCTGTTCTGTTTCATGTTTCGAACTCGTTTCTTTTTTTTCTACTTTTCATGGGAAGGGAAGATATAAACATTAAATATATTAATTAAGAAATAAAAACTAAAAAGATGAAAGGCAAACTTTTAAATAATTGTTTACTTTACCGAACCAAAACAAAGCAAAACGAAACAAAATTACATTAAATATACAAATGTTTTGCCGTCGAGGGCATAGAGGGCCCATATATTGTACCAGCAAATATTTGAGTTATGTGATGGATGGATCGATTGCTGCTACAGTGCTCTCAACGTTTAATTTGTCTGCAAAAACAAACAGAACGCATACAGTTCAGCCTTATGTTTGCGTTATTTTTAGATTCCAAAAAAAAATTATGCAAAAAAATGTGCAAATTTTTAATTGCAGCACTGTTTCTAGCCGAGGCAATGTAAACCGGGTTTATGCGGATGGGTTGGAGGTCGATTTATCATATTGGACCGATTGAGTGAGGAATAATGTTATGTGTTTAACCCACCTGTCCCACATTTTTTTGCATACATATTTTTTTATTCAATCCATCAGTTTCAATATTCAATACGTCAATATGATGTAAACTAATACACTGACGCTATAGAACATGGATTGAAAATAACTATTTTTACGGCGACTGTTTCCCATGTAAAGCCTTTTGTTCGGAGCAGACAATATGTGAAAATCATTTTACATTTATCTCGACAACAATCGTAACATGTCTCGGTGAAAAATTGTATTTTGGTATAGAAAACGAACATGAAATTTTTATATGGAGTTCAACTATGTTTCGAATCCTCTCTTGCATAATCGTTTTCACAAAAACATCGCCCCTGTTACCCTAGGTAACAAGCTCTAGTATTTAGTATTCCGTGATGGAAATATATAAACACACGCAATGTATTGACGTTTACTGTGGCAAGTTGAGATGATGTAGTCTTAGTTTTCGAATCTTGCCACTCCTCACAAAAAAATTAATCTCTCCGATTGTAACGTTCCGACTTGTTTCAGAATTCGAACATTTCGTAAAGTCCTTCGCACATGAAAGGACGCCTAAGTATCAAGTCCGATAACCAAATCGTACTGTAGGACCTTTGGAATCGCGAATTGAAATCGAAAATTTACTTTCAATTCACATAAATTATAACAGCACTATAGGTGTCGTTATCAAACGATACGTATCGGGGTCTTCCATATGAATTCGTGGGCCGAAGGATATCATAGCTAGGGCACGGTATACAGTTGTCCAGGGTATAGGATCAGTGCGTCCGGTAAACAAGTTTCGTTTCGCCGTCTGCCGTCCTAAGGGTTTTTTAGTGTAATTGTGTGTAGAGTGTCTTTGGGATAAAGACAGAACACCCCCCCACCCCACCCACCCCCCTCGCATTCATTTTCAGCGAACCAGCTAGCTTTTCAATGACGTGTCCATCTATCTGTTTGCAACCGCTCTGACCTTTTTAACATACATGCAGTTGTTATTGCACAAAAGGGGATAAGAGGTACGGCACCAGCTCGCCGACATGTCTTTGTTACACACAACATGTAATTTTAGTTAAAAAATGATTTTTGACTATTTTTGAACTCAAGTATAAGCCTTTACCACTTAGAGAGACGTTATGCATATGAGAGTTCAAGAGGGATGTTCTTGATCGCGGTAGATCAGTAATCTTCCATCCCGTTATTTCACATCCCATAGCTTTCAAATATTTATATAGGAAACCGTAAGTTCCCAGATGTTCATGTCTTGGTTCAATTCATATTTCGCTAGTGGACAAAAGATAAAAATCTGAAATACTCAGGTATGTAGTTACGAGCAAAAAAAAAAAAAAAAAATACTCGTGGGGCTAAGATATACCAGAAACTATTGTGACTTTTAATGTGTTTCGTTCGTTTTGGTCAGTGCCTTAGTACGCAAATATTCCGCATCGTAGCCAAGTAGTTAAGAATTGCGGTGTACCCGAATTCAATCGGACGTGGACGTAGGTATAGCAAATGCGCTTTGTCGGTAAAGTGATACCGCTTAACTGATCGGGCATGAATTTCTCAGGCTGCGGCTACTATCTATCTCTCTCTTTCCCGTTTCCCGCTTCTTTGCCGATAGTCACAGTAACGCACACATACATAAGTGGAATTCACTGAGCGAATACTCATTACGGAACATCGTATTTCGAATTCTTTGATGCACTTAAAATTAAATTTACTCGGAATATTTTCAGTAAATGCCAACATCTTTTAAAGGCTTTACTCGGAGAAAACCAAAAAAAAACCAAAAAAAAAAAAAAAATTCCTCTATTTCTGAGTGCAGCAATCGCAATCAGTTAACATAGTGTGTGTATCGTACTGCAAACATTTACTCGCGTACGTACGTTTACAATATTATACTATACAGTTATTATAATAATAAACATATTAGTCGTGCTTTTATTGTGTACCCAATCAAATATTATTGTTGTTATACAAATACAAATACATATATATATATATATATATATATGTATACATAACACAAATATATATATATATATAAACTTAACCACTATGAATAATGGTTTGTTTTTCCATTTTGGTACTATGTATGTATAAACATTTATAACGAGAATGTGCTGAATGGAGAAACTGTATACAACTGGAGGACGACCGCAAAATTGTGTGAGCAAGCAAAGAAGGGAACGACGCCGACATCGACATCGACATCGACATCGACAATCGAGAACGAGAACGAGAACGAGAACGACAACGGCAGCGACAACGGCAGCGACAACGGGAGGGACAACGACATTCGCAATAGCAGTAATAACACTGAATATAGACAATAGAATTGTCAGTTGGAAAATGTGACCATACAGAAACCATACAGAAGAATAATCATCGTCATCATTATTGTCGCCACCAAAGTCGTCCGGCAACAATAATATTGATAAGGAAAACAAAAAAGAAAATTCACAAAAAAAAAAGTACATCCATATATGTATGTATATATATATATATATATATATAAATTGTTGATTGTGTGCTCCTTTTAACAGTGTCTCGTTGCTAATTTTTTTTTTTTTTGTTTGTTTTTTTTTTGTTTTTTTTTTAGTATTATGTGACCGTTAAAACATGTCTCAATATGTTCACAATGAAATTGAAAACTCAATCAATGCATGTATGTAATGGTCGCAACAATCAATAATGGACCGACTGAAATATATTGCACATAAATGATGTATTTTGAGCTTCGCAACCGATCATTATATCTCACAAAGCTATACAATTCAGTCAGGTGTGTTTTTCATCATTGTCGTGTGTGCATGTGTGCGAATGCGAGCGTACGTGGCAATTGTATAATAATTTCAAAAATATTGATTGCAAAATATGTGCTCTATGCTTTTTCCTTTCCTTTCTTTTTTCTTTTTTCTTTTTTCTCTTTTTTTTTTTTTCTTATACCAAATAAATAATGGTTTCGTCCGTACTTTCTCTCGCCCATTCTCTCTTTCTCTCGCTAATGAAGATATGACCACGTAAATTATTCTGTTGGTGACATAGACAAAATGATATCAAAATATCTCATGATTACACGATTTTGAGTCGGTAATCCACTCGTTCGTCTCTCCGTCCGTTTGTGGCACGCACTCTTGAAAGATTAATATGAGAGATTGTCGAGGTACACCGGATAATTTTATGCCTGCTTTTGGTAATTATTGTAGAAGAAACTACCAAAGAACGCAAAAAGGCTTTCAATCCGTCTGTTCATCTGTTTACAGCTACTCTCACCTAGCCGCTCGCATTTTATAGAAATTTGGAACACTCGTATCTAAAAGTGGGAGCGAGGGAGTTGCTTGAAAACGTGATCACCATCGTTAGAAATGGTTCTGCAATTATCGACAGAACGCAATTGTTCACTAAAATCATGCAAATATTGAAGACAAACGTGTTCTCATTCGCTACATTGATGGGTCATTAGCGGGCTCTTGGAGTTGCAGAGTAGCACTCAAGCGTAACGTTTTACACGTTACACGAACTGAAGGTGGAAGGAAGCAGAGTATATTCATTTTTTGTCACACAGTTCACGCTACGCCCGTCTAGGACTGACTGGGAATTTGTCGGTAGCTTTCAAGACTTAAATATTGCAATAAATATCGGCAATATCGGCACACACATCTTCACATATATAACTCAGATTAAAAAATGAACTTTTTAAAAGGAAAAACATATTCTCTGAGTATATGAAGGCGTGTCTACGTGGAATAAGTGAGAGATGTGAACATCTTCAGAGATGCAATCAAAAAAGTTTTAAAAGTTTTTCATTCAATTGCATGTCGCAAGCAGAGTAAAGATTGAATGGAAGCGCATAAAGCAAATATTTATTGAGAATTCAGAGGGAAATTTTATGAACAAATAAATAAATAAACAAAAATAAGGTAGAGGAGGTAAACATAATTGCACACACTTTCATAGTCATATACGATCTTCTGCTTGAAAGAAAAGCGTGGACTTTAGTATTTGTAATTAAAATATTATTGTATTATGATGTAAGCGATAATTAAATTATTTTTGGAATTTGCAATTATGTTAATGTTTTGATTGCTACGCGCAAATGGCTGAAAGCCGCTTTAAAACGTTGCTTGCTTTATTTGGCGGAAAATTGATAATCACTACATGCTTGATTACATTTAGCCGAACACAAAGTTCAATTTGCAATTTTTATAGTTCAAGTTCTAATTTTAATGCTAAAACCACACGCGCAAGAAAATGTACGTACGCACAAACGAACATAATGCTATCATCACAGATATTCAATATGTTTATGTCGAACTCGCAATCCGAATGGTAGTACAAACACAGAGCTATGGTTAAGAGGTAAGAGAAGTGCAACGATATCGAACGATTTCAAAAACTTGGCATCCGTACAAGCGATTAATAGTACAAACTAAGGATTTAAGGGTTTAAAGGATCCGCAGACCAACTCTGCCTACGAAAAACCCCCACGTTTAGATAAATAATCATTTTGTGGTTTCATAGTGAAAGTAAAGGTTTTTTTTTCTTTT
This sequence comes from Glossina austeni, assembly GCA_000688735.1. Taxonomy (NCBI): domain Eukaryota; kingdom Metazoa; phylum Arthropoda; class Insecta; order Diptera; family Glossinidae; genus Glossina; species Glossina austeni. Next base: position 360,970 of record KK502401.1, read on the forward strand.
TGGAGGATAAGGCACTGAACGTTACGTTTAGTAATAACCAGTAAGTAATCGAAACATTTGTCTTAAATATTTTTTAAAAATTGACAAACAACCAAATGATTCATTTGCATAGCATTGACTCTCTCATGATTGCAATGACAGGTTGACAACGCATTGAATTTATTTATGTGAATAAAATAATTTAATTAATTAAACAAACAGAAGTAGTGTTAGTAGGAGCAAAAAACAAACAATTTATAAAAGTTTTTCATTCACAAACTTATTAACTTGCTTGCAGGAAGGGATTGACAAGCGATTGACCTGAACTCACAAACATCTCACAGGCATCTTTAGTCTCAAAATTGTCTTATTTAAGCAATCAGAAGCTTAATCCATTAAAGGGCACTAATTAGAATCGAAGGAGGACAACGGCTGCTACGATGTGGAACGACATGGAAGAAAGACATTAGATTTTGACATGTAGCCCCGTATAGTCGAGCGGAGATGGCTTCATATCAAGTTTCTATAAATATCTGAGAAAAAAGAGTGCAATTAATTAAAAGCGTACGCTAATAGTATTCCATTGTCATGGCTAGTGGCTAGACATGATATTTTTATTGCTTCTCAGCTGTGCCATCTGTGAGTTATGCGCAAGCAGACTTAAAATGGTTGCTATGTAGACATAACTGAAAATGAAAGACGATCTTTGTATTCGCTTGCTATGTATCGACTTTTAGTAAAAATAATTTCATGGATCGGTTCTATAAAGAAATAAAACGATATATGTGGGCACTCTTAATGACCAAGGACCAAGGGGAGGAGACATGTGGAATATTTTGGCGAAAGAGTACGTGTAGGAGGCTTTCGGAACAGTAAAGTCGCTTGCACTACGTACCACCTGATTAGTATGAGATTCGTACAAGCCTTCTTGGAGAGCTCTCCTCCCTTTGCGAACGAAAGCCTAAATAATTCCGTCGTCTTTAAAATGTCGTATAGCAATAGCTTTTGCGTATTGGTCATCACTTTGTTTTGCTTACGGTAACTAGCTGATGGTAAAAATGAAGAAAAAGCCCGTTTCATGCCGTTTAAGAAGGAAAGGTCTATTTATACTTTAATTCTATGCCCTCTCCGCACTGCTATGTTCACTACATTTCCACATTTTATTTCTTCCATTGATTCGTGCGTCGACGTTTTATAATTTGAAATTTATAATTAAGGAGTTAATTACTACCATATATCATATTTATATATATATATATATATATATATATATTTTTTTATATACATGTGTATCTTCGTTTTAAAATGAAGATAGAATTAAGTGCGCAAAAAACTATATTATAAATAGGTTCAGGTTTTTTTTCGTATCTATGCAATTTATTTATATTCAAAGCGTTTAACTTTAATTTTTGTTATATGATTATATATCATATTATTTTTTTTTTTTTAATTGCAAATTTGTAATAACTTTCGTATATCTATCTATATGTTGTATTATATTATAGAAAATAAAATTTAATATACGAATTTTATCTACATACATATATTTACAATTTATTTTACACTCATAGATGTTAGCAAAAAAAGTGAAAAAAAAAAAAAAAAAAAAAAAAAAAAAAAAAAACGAAAGCTTTATGATAATTCATTTAAACGCTCACAAAACAAAAATGGCAGAATAATTTGGTCGCTCAATTGGTACGATACGTAAAGGACAGATAAAGAAAACAACAAAAAGTCGCGAAAGCCACTGTGGGAAGGTTCGAAGTATATAGAAAAAAAAGAAGAAAATCGCAAAGCAGTCGTTTAAATTTGAGGTGAAGATGAATGTAGCCTGACTGCCTCCGTCTTGAAGACGTTTTCGATAATCTGTTGGGAACACGCTGAAATATGACTTAGAGATCTAATAGAGCAGATACATACACATACGCATATATTCTTTTTTTGATCCCGTCGGAGCAATCTTCTTCTATGGACCGATTCCACTATTTATGCATACTATCTTCATGTTCGCCTTTCTAATTAACAGCCTGTCCATGTATAAATCCATGCGCTGAAGCCCTACAACTTTGTCCATACATCTGCTTATCTATCCATGCTTGACCCAGCTTTGCAATCATTTCTACGTCTAACTCATCTACACCCACTCAATACTTCCTTGTGTAATTGGTTTAATCATATAGCTGTCTTATGATTCTCCTGGACACTCTTTCTGCGAAATCATGTGCCCGTTTACCAACCCATCCGATTCTCGGTTTAACTCAATTCAGATCACGGTGGGTCTTTAAATCTTATTTGATTTATTAACTTACATTTTTTAATGTTTTCATATTTCATTTTCTCTCTCTTTCTCTCTTTTATATATATATATATAAATTTACGCTATGAATAAAAACTATTGCGTTCTAATTACATCGATGATCCTCGTAGGTGATTGAGAGTTACATCGCGGTAAGATCCGTTTTAAAATCGTACGTCGCTGCCTGTCTACCTTTTTCCATTAAGCTTACCGTCAATATGTAGATCCATCAACAATTTGCTGTTCAATCGGCATTCAACCTCTTGATCTGCTATTAGTGCTTTCATTAATTTACCACGTGTCCAGTGCGACCTATAATGTTCTGTTTTTATTTAGTCGACTATCCCACAACCTGCCCATTTATTCTCTGTCCATGTCTTAGTTCACTTGTGTAAATCGATCAAATTTGTCCACCTTTGCCTTCCTATGAGTTTTCAAACTCTTTTGTAAATTTGTAGGCGTTATCTGTTTTTTTGCGAACGAGAGAATGTGTACGTAACACAGATACTACACAGTTTAGCGGACAGACAGACGGATATGCTTATGTGCATTTTGAATTTGCAACTGGCCAAGTATTTGTTTACTTTATGGGGTTTCTGAAGATTGCTTCAGCCTCCTATATAAAATTATTGTAAAAATAAATGAAATTCTGATACACTTTAATATGGGAGAGTCGTGACCAATTTTTTTCCATTTTAACATAGGTAGTACAGCATCGGCCCATTTCAAACGTACGTTCAAATTTTTGAAGATTTATCTGATGTACTTATATGACTAATCAGCAAGAAAGAAAAAAAAAACACTTTTCCATTTCTTTCTAAGAACAGAGGTTATCTCCGTTTAGGTAGTGCTGTGTGCGTGTCCTTCGACTGATTTGGCCCAACTTCAATATCAACTTGCTCGCAAAAAGTTCCAATACGTCAGTCAAAATTTTAAATCGTTAACTTTATTTTTGCGAGCAGGAGCATGTTTAGAACAGATACTACTTAGACGGACAGACGGAAGTTGATTAGATCAATTCAGAACTTGAGGCCAATTAAGAATAGATAGACTTTATGGGATCTCTGAAGTCTCAGTTTTCCGTATTGCAAACATTTTGACTAAACGAGTGGTATCTTGACGAGCCTTCGGTGATGGAAATAATTTATAGCGATACATACTAGACATTTATTAGATCTTATTGAGCGATTTTTACAGAGCTGTACTGCACTGTGAGATATCCAGTTTATATCCATAGGGAACTACAACTTTTTCACTGCTCTTCTCATATTTCTTTTCTCTGCATATTATATAATATTTTTGATTTTCAAATTTTATAACATTTCAAATATTCTTTACAGCTTTCTGTGTCTGTGCGTGTGTATGTATGTGTGTGTGTGTGCGTAATGAGTTAGAGCTCAATATATTTATCTATATATATATATATATATATTTGTGTGTGTGTGTGTGTGTGTATGCGTATCCTTTGAAGCTACCTATCCGACCATCTAACCGAATGATTTTATAATTTGTTCGAGCGTTTTGCAATGTATATCGTATTGTAAACAAGCATTTAATATGTTGTAAAAATAACACATTTCTGTTTTTTGAACATATACTAAACAAGAATAACATATACTTTCACATATAAATAATAAATAAGATAAATAAGTAAATAGACAAACAAACAAACAACCAACATACAGATATAGATACTGAGAGAGAGAGAGAGAGACCAGTTAGTATTCGAGCAAACAAGTAATATTTTCTTGTTTCTGTTGCATCAGTTTAATAAATATATCTGACAGAAAAAGAATAAAACCGAATAGTAAATTTTCAAATATATATATATATATACATATATATATATATATATAGATCTGTGTATGCATTTTTGGGAGAATGATATAACATTTGCAAAGGAAAACAACAAATGTATTATAGCAAACATAATGCGCATATACACATACATATATATTAATATATATATATATATATATATATATATATACATACATACATACATACATACATATATACATAAATATATATATATATATATATATACATGCCTTCGTACACATAAATTATGTTTGCCTCGAGCATCATGTAGATTATTAAGAAAACAAAATGTTAACATAAATATCTTTTTTGAACATCACATTTAGTTAGAGGAACGTATGAGTAACATATTATAAGAGCGTCTCTTGATTTTTTATTTATTTATTTATTTATTTATTTTTTTTATTTTTTTTTTCTTTTTTTTCTTTTTTTTGCAATGCAAACATTTCATTTACACACATAGTCTTAACATATATTTTCGAATTGTATACGAAACACTAGAGCATTGTATAGGATTATATTGTACATCCGATATTATTTGCACGTTCGATCAATTCCAGATATTTAGTTTTAAGTTCTACGTCTGTTCTTTCGAACATTGATGCAATCAAGATACGGGAAATTTAACAGGAAATTTGAGAAGTCGAAGACATATAGACAATAATGTTAAATATTACTTATCGGTTAACAATGTAGACTTCACTGTAGATTAAGTAAGAAGTAATCCTATTATTAGCCAAATATGGGATCAAGATGAAGAAGCGAAAGGTCGCCTTTTTTCTTCTTCTTCTTCTTTTTTGTCTTACACAAAGTGTTTTCATCTTCTATTTATAGCAGTCTTTACGTGTAAGTAGCTCAGCTTATTGAGGTTAAATGCAAATTAACCGAATTTCAGAATGAGTTCGATTTATGCGGTTTTTAATAGGTATTCAATGCATTTTTTTGTTTTTTTGTTTTTTTATTTTTTTTTGTTTTCTTGCCAACCCATTGGCAAGAGTATCAAAGAATTCGGTTTAAACTTGATGCAAATCTATTCGTTAACTTTATGCTACAATTTTCGTTTATGCACACTTTACTTTCCCTTCGCTTAATCTCTCTCTCTCTCACTCTCTCTGTTTTTCTTCCTTTTCAACTCTTATATCGCGCGAATACAATTTCCTGATAATAATCCACATTTGTCTTTGTGATTGCATTCAGTACTTACACAGCACAATAGCAATTCTGAGAAAATATTGCCATATTAAACTGCAGATGATTACAGTGCAGTAAAATAGAACGAATAGAACGAAATTGCAAAACTAAACAAGTTAATAAATATACACATAATATAAATAAAAAATAAAATAAAACAAAAAAAAAAAATTAAACTAAAAATATCGAAAAAACGAATAGAATTTGCAATGGCGAAGACAGACAGACAGACAGACAAATGAATAGATAAAGGAATGTTTAAAACAATGAAACAATTTGATTAACGTTTTAATGAAATGGAGAAAAGCTAAAACAATAACTATTGCGTTTCCCTATTCAAATTACAAATTGTTTACACATTTCAAAACCAATTGTTATAATAATGCCGTTAAAGTAATTTCGAAAAGTCATTTCGAAGAAATGAAATCAAAATACTAAAAACTGACAAAATGCCAAAATCTTCGCTTGTCTAATACGTTTCTTAAAAAGAAATATTTTGCTTGTTATGTGCACACATTCATTCACATTAAGTAGACCAGACAGCAGCAGACGCAGAATCAAACTAATTTCTTTAAATTCATTTGCACCGAACTACACCATCATAGCTTATAAAGTTTTGTTGACTAAAAGCCCTCTGCTATCCTATACTATATTCCCGGTGGCTCTGAGAAATTCTACTTTTAATTTAGCGTACGGCGACAAACAAGGAATTCTTTCGTTGTCACGATTCAAAGGAATAAAATCGATCTTGAATTGATGGTTGATTCCTGATTGGAGATACAAGTTGGAAGAAGCTCTAAGAAGTTGGGCGCAAGCATTTTAGCATCCAGGGAGGGAGCCAAAGTTATTAAAACCTTTTAGGATTACTTTTCTTAGAATGCAAGCAAATTCAGTTTCTTGTGTAATGATATCATTTTCAAGCCAGAGAACTAACATTAACGGGAAGTTATTATTCATATCTTTGTGATTGATTGCAAATAAGATTTAAAAAAGAAAAAATTGGTTTAGCTAAGAAGTTGCTAAACGCTTTAGAGGATAACTAACACGCTTTTCATCATCATCAACTTAACAAAATAAATGAGACCGCAACTTGGATGTTGAGGTTACAATGCAAATCATTATTCTTTGTAAAAGGCTGTCGCACAGCCGGGTAGATAAGAGTTGCGATTATCAAATCGGTGTTCGCGACTTAAAGTCTTAGTAAGTTTTCATTTTCAATATCGACTTGCGCGTAAGAACTTCCAGACATTGCGTAGATGGGTAGACACACCGACGGACAGACGGACATATTTAAATCGATTTAGAATTGGAGGTCGATCAAGAATATATACACTCTGTGACGTTTCTTCTGCTCCCTTCAGTGGTCCGCACGCGCCCATAGTATATTCTATAGCACAAGTGATGAAGAGTATAACGATAATAATTGAAAATAAAGCAAATCAACATAAGGTTATAGTAATAAAAATCGTACATAAAATCAGATGGATTTCAACGCGAACGCAACCTATACGGCGAGCACAAACGCATAAAAGTATTTGCAATTCTGGTAATTGCACGGAGATGCATAAAAAGAATAATAGAGTTTTTTTCATTGCATTGAAAGCGTTAAACAAAGGATCGAAATTGTTGCAATTTTCATTTAGAATCACGCATAAAATCCAAAAAGGAGATTAGATTTGTTAAGGATGGAAAAGGTGTTGAGCAGTGTGAGAGAGCCGCAGGAAGCGAAGAAATATGAAAAAATACGTATTCCAATAATGCTCTGCTTAATAAAACCCTTCCCAGTAGAAAGCTACGTCATCATACGATGACAACGAGACTATCGGATCTCATTCCAAATTCCTCAACGCAAAAATGTGGAATTGCCTCTGAAGTGATTCTATTGCGTCAACATAAACCGTATAGAAGGGAGACCGCCTAAGAGAGAGTGTTAGTCTTATTAATAGAATTCTCAACACGAATCGGGCATAAGACAAATATATAATACATGTGATAACACCACAAAAGACGTATTAAATGAAGTAAGGAAAAATAATTGTTTCCATTACCTCACTCTTCTTATGCTCTATTGCTGCACATATATTTTTTGTTTTCTGATTCAACAAATTTTTTAAATATTATTTTTTTCCTTTTTTTGTTTTTCTTTGTAGCCTTTGCAAAATAGGTCGAAAAAATTTTAGTATGTAAAAGAGATTTCGGTGTTTTCCTTAAGCGCTCCGAAAGGATTAATCCGTGCTCTCACTTGTCTAATGCAGTAACACTTTTCGTCTGAAAGTTCTTCGTGTTCTTTTGCAATCATTTTATGCGAAGCAAAAACGTCTTAGCATATTATTGTTTGGGATATGAGGTCGGAAGCGCAAGCAAAGCTTTCACGGCTTCTGCCAGCACATTAGAACTCTGAGATAAATTGGACTATCGAGGTAAACAACATTTCGCAACATGTGCTTTATTTTATTCAAATTTGCACGCATTACAATGCTTACCGCAGAGCCTTTACGGCGGGAATGGTTGAAGCGTTGCTAATTTTTAATATTCTTCGAAAAATAATTTCCTTTTACTAATTAAAAAGTTGTTTAATAACCGCCTCGGAGATTATTATTTTATTACTTCTCTTCTTCCTTGCGAAAAAGAAAATGTCATGAAAACTTTTCTTTAAAGCTATTACAAAGCTATTCTCTCTCTCTCTCTCTCTCTCCCTCTCGCTCCTTAGAGGAATTTCAATTTTGTAGAGAACAATTTAAAACGTAACTCGAACAATTTAAGCAAAAGCATTAAGATCGTGATCTTGATCGTGATCGTGATTTCATCATTTGTGGCGATGCATTGGATGAAGTATGTATAAGCCTGAGGTGTAACACGGTGACGCTTACCTACTTGGCTATGCGGGGCCCTATGGGAAAATCACACGTGATGGGACACCTTCGAGATATCTAATTACAGCAATAAAAAGACTGCAAAAGCAATTACATATAACAAAAAAAAAGAAGTAATTGAAATTTACAGCAAATGGATGACACACCTAAAAAAAAATAAAAAACAAAGGAAGAGAGAAAGAATATCTCTGAGCTCCTCGTCATGTATTCATTCTTAAATCATTTATACGATATGTTCGTCTTATGGTTAAGCTTTATGTTTCGTTAAATAAAAACAAAAATCGTCTTAGAAATTGAAGGAGTAGCTAGCTAGCTAGCTAGCTATGTTAGCTATGTTTAATGTTAACTTTAAACGTGCCCAGCATTGCCAAGCAGTTCTTAAGTACCAACTATTATATTGAACTATGAATGTGATGTCAAATTAATTTGATTTTGATATAAAATGTTTAACGCAAATGCTAAAATGCTGCTAATGCTCTATATATATGTGTGTTTACATATAAAATAACATATATATGGTTGATGGATAGTTTTGGCTAAGAGGATATTTACGTAAGATTACAAATTACGCCTATTAAACATAATCGCAATTATGCATTGATTGCAATCATTGGCAAATCTTATGTGGTCGTACGTACGTACGTACGTACGTAAGGGAACTGAATGGCATGGCAAGGCATTGCAAAGAAAATGAAAAACGAATAAAATAGTAGACGAATAGATTTACAGTGTATGTGTACATTTGTAGGTATGCGTATGCTTGAATTGGCACACAATCGTTTCGTTCAAATTTAATAATTTATTACTTACTAAATAAATTATTTAAATTACAAGGCATTTCTGTAATTATTTCTTGTTTTTGAGGGTAATTAACAAATGTCAACTTGAAGCTCATAGCTTTTCTTTCTCTAAAAATAATATAATAATAATAATAATAATAATAATAATAATAATAAGAATAACAACATTAGCAACAACAACAACAACAACAACAACAACAACAACAACAATAAGGGCATATGCTTTATACTGAATGTGTTAACAAAGATAACATGTTGTAATGTAAAGTAAAACGTAATAATAATAAATTAATAAATAATAATGTTTGGTTAATTGGTAATACCACAACAGAACAACAGTCCGCACACAGCACAGTACAGTACAGTACAGTGCACACACAAGCACAAAGATACAACGATAAAACGACACAATAAAATACACAAAACTGCAAAAGTAGATGCAAAAGGGAAAGCAAAAGCAAAAGCTTCAGCATTAACATTAGCAATCGCAAGATGAATTAGAGAGTTAACGTAATAATGCAGATTCAATAGACATTCAAATTTCATAATTTCAAAATTACAATAACAACAAAACACAATTGACAAACACAATTTATATATAGATGCTTAAGCATGAAACATATTGATAACGTTATGCACTTGTTGCACACATAAAAAGGCAAAAAGCAAAAATTCAATTCAATTACGGACATACATATATATATATAAATACATACATACATACATACATACAAACATACATATAAACATAAATAAATAAATATATGTGTTAAACAACAACGATAATGTTGCGAACAGACTAATTAACACTTGCGGTCTTTCCCGAAACTTCAATAAATAAAATGCTCTGCACAACTCCGTGAAAGTCCGGCATAAGACAAATAATTTATAGCTTAATATAAAGTTATTATCTCTGTGGAGTCAGGCAAAGAATGAACATAATCATTAGTCCGCTCAGTCCTGATATGTCACTCACATAAGTACATACGTCTTCGTATTTAAATTCTTTACTTAGTTAGCGGACGACTGACTGACTCTTGCAAGAAATTGACAGTTTTAGCCTGTACTGTAAATGAGAGCGAAATGAGAGCACTCATGAAGTAAACAATTATCGAACACTTATCGAATGAATCTGAAAGCGTAGAAGAAATGCAAATTTTGAAAACGAATGCGATTCCTAACGCCATAGCAGAAAGTGTTGTACGTGTGCATGACAGTTGAATGCGAACTTCAAGGCAATCAATTGCCTTAGTAATCAAATGCAATTAGATGCCGGGGAAGCTTTTCACATCGAACACTTACACGATCGTGTTAAACTCTTTTAGCAATGTGCCGCTTCTGCAGATATTAGCTATCAAGTCAAGTTAATGACAAAAGCGTTTACAAATTCTTCTTCTTCTATTTCTATTGCGCTTACGTATGTGGACGATTCATTACATACAGCTTTTAACTGTTAACGAGTATATATATGTATATATATATATATATATATGTATCAGTTATATAAATATGAAACCGGAATTTGACCTCAGATGGCAACGTAAAGATGTCATAGGTGTCTGAAGTTAAGTTCTTTTGTAGCTTGAATGTCTGCGAACAATAAGCAGACGTCATGCCCAAATTTATCGCAAATACGAAATTACTTTTTCCAATAACAAAAATGTCAGCCTTCATGCGAAATAAAGAGCTTTCGCTGGCAGCGTTTTTCCTTTTGCACGAACGATAGGAAAGAAAAAGTCTTTTCTCGTATCGCATTCCAATGGGGAGAGGGAAGGTGAGAGGGAATGGAGAGAGATATCGAAAAAGACAATGCAAGGTAATTTTCTACATAATATCGCGATGTTATTAGAAGCACTCGACTTAAAAGTGCTAGCCCAAGCGGCTTATTCGACTCGCGACCCGACTCACGTCCTTGCAGTTATCACTTTCTCGCACCGATGGGACAGGCCTTTGCTGATCAGAGCTTCTCTTCTTATGAAAATGCACGAAAATGTCTCGATGACAGCTTTGCGCCTCACAGTACTCAAATTGCCCGAGAGCTTCTTAGTGATCGGCAATATTTCGAATGAAATATTTTTTTATTATTCTCACACGTGTGTTTTCTAGAGAAAAATTTCGGTTTCATATTTATATGTCTACCTATGTGCATGAACCTGGGCGAGTAGGATGGTTACGGAATGCAATGAATTGCGTTTTTGATAGCAAAATACCGCAGAACTAATCAAGTGTAAAAAGCTGTATTGTGAGACATGTTTGGGATCCAAATAGATTTTCAACTTTGATTCTATCGATTGCAATGATATTTGTGCGGCGTAAAGATATATCTGAATGTTAAATAACAAGCTTGACTATTTTGACATTTGTTCTCGTTCTTTACTCACATACTGGTAATGCTTGTTTACCGGAAAGCCATTCCCTCTGGACAGTGGAAATTCCATTTTAAAAGTAAAAATTTGATGCGACTGCTTCGCTGACTTCTTCTGAGCGTATCTCCTAAAGACATACCAAAAGTACTCGCATGGTAGGATGTCAGCTTAAGAAAGCAAAAAAGGAGGTACTTGCATGAACGAGGTCATGCTATTAATAGGTGAAGGTGTCTTACGTCATTTTGATCACACCAGTGTTTGCAAGAATATATGTTTTATACGATCTAAGGTGAAGTAAAGGACTAAATTGATTAGGTTTATTTGGCTTAATCGCATTCTCTCGTTGCTGAGCATAAAACTGTGCAATACATACATACATACATACATATATACATACATAGATACATATATACATATAAAAAATGGCAGAGAGTAATTATTTAAAAGCAAGCTGTGGAAAGGTTAAAGAAGAAGAAGAAGAAGAAGCTCCATCAACTATTTACGCATTTTCAAAGGCATACGCATCTATAATCAACTAGTGCCAGCTGGATGGTAAGCAAAGCAGAAAATATCAAAAGGAAATTTTGAAATGATTAATGCTTACAGTTAGTGGTAAATGCGGTTGCATGTATAGTACGATTGTAAACATCCATATAAGCATATATACTTATATACTTGCCCATACATATATTGATAAGTGCTTATTACAGAGAGAGAGTTAGTTGCAAGCATAATATGTTACAATGGTAAGTGTTTAAATTAATCATAAACACACACACACACACATACGCACATGTATATATATATATTGATATATATGTTGGAAAGTATTATTTGGCTTAGATGGTAAAGCGATTTATTGAAAAGAATCCAAGTATGTTTGCATTTATTTTGAAATGAAGACTTGAACAAAACTCTTAAAGTTTTCCTCAAAAAAAAAAAAAAGAAAAATATATATATATATATATATATATATATACATATATATATATATACATATATAGATATATATATATATATATACAAAGTTCATTTAATCTATCTGGGTTTGGTTAATGTTTTAATTATGATAAAAGAAATATTTAATGGAAATATTTTATAGCTAAAAATACGGTATTAACTGGTAATGAAAAGGAAGAGAAGAGAATAAGAGAGAGAGAGAGAGGTAGCACTTAGATATATGAAAAGAATTAAATCTATATCACGCCATCTCCCAATAGTATATACCCGAGGCGGAAAACGGTATGTCATTTGAGTCCTTTAAACGAAACGAAACGTGAAATTTCGTCGCTCTACAATATGCGCTGAACGGGGCCGAAGTTATTTTCAATCGCATTCCGATAAGATCATCCATAAGATGGAATAATTGCACCGTTATAATCATTTCCGTTTATGAGTTATGCAGACGAACGCAATATTTTTCTTTTAAAAGAAAACAAGGCTTTGCTGAGTTTGTATGGTACTGTGGCCGTATTTCTTGATACCTTTTTACCAGTTTTAATACCAACTTGCCTACCTAACTTGCCCTAAAATATTTCCCCTAAATTTAAAGCCGATGTGTTAACAATATTTAACAGCCACACATACATCCATCTCTTCATATAGGCGGACAGATGGACGGGCATATGTGACTATATTGATTTCGAATTTCATAATGATCAAGAGCCTAAACACTTTTTATGCACTTTTTGTGCAACTTACAAAGATTTTGATGGAACGAATATGCCCTGGCATAGAGAGAACAGATCCTTTGAAGATTACCACTAGTTAGACAAAGTGTTTTTTGAATGCCATTAACTTCTGGAAATAAATATTCTTTTGGTATATACGGTACCGTGTCAGCGGTAGCCAATTCCCACTTAAGATAATAGCAAAAGCTTTGTTTTTGAGCAATTTTTCATGTGTCTGAGATCATACATTGATTTTCAATAATAAATAACAACAACTATGTAAATATATTATTGAAACAACATTCAGCGGTGTTCACGAACTCGTTTGCTGGCCGACAATTTCAGTAAAAGGAAGCGAGGATGCGCTACAATGCTAATGTTGTTGTAAGGCAAACAGTCGCTTGGCAATGAACTGTCGTTAATGTTTACGTAATCGTATTATATGTATGTAAGCTTAACATAATATCAATGTAACAGATGCACATTTTAATAATAAAGACATACTGAAGAAATATTGTGGAACTAAAAAATCAGTAACGCTGATGTGTTAACATCATCTTAATTTTCAGCAGTATAGACACGACAATGCACTAAAGAGGTGGGAATTTATCGCCTGCCGATATAGATAGCAACGAAGTTTGGGGCGATAAAATAATCTCTTTTAATTCTTAGTAAATCATTAAAAGGCCATAATAGTAAAGAGTGTGTGCTGTGGAATTGTTGGAATGGATAGGTAGTGTTACGAACACTAAAACTGTGGTAACAGTGCAGTCATTGTTGCTACGTTGCTATGTTGCTATGGCGGTTAAAAGATTAACGAATAGGTGTCTTTTTTCGGTTCACACTCTACAGAAACAGTCGGCAAGATGCGTATATTAACTTCTTTTGCATATACACACATATATAGCAACCAAAAATAAAAGACAAGGGAGTGGGAGCATCTCTTCTTCTGATCAATTTTATTAGAATAATTTTTCGAATTGATTTAAACATATATACTCGTTTACCTGTCCGTTCATCTGTCCCCCTCTCCATCTATCAATCTGTACAATTACTGTTTGTCTGTCCATATGCCCATCTGGGTATTTTCGATTTCGATGCAAAATAAATGCAGAAAATGTAATCGGGATAAAGCTAAGGCTTAACCCTCTCTTTCTGGGTTTAAGGTTTTTACAAAACAACAAAATCCCAAGTAATAGTTCGACCCAGGAATTTTACTGCAACAGAATTTGTTTTTCTCCCTTTGATTCTCTCCCACATAAGGCGTCCAATGAAAAGCAAAGTAACCCTTTGTTTGGCAACCGGATTTTATAACATAAACGAATGGATTTTCAAGTGCATTAAATGTGTGTGGGAGCCTCCGCCATATAAAGTTTTTCAAAAAGTTACTTTTATGTATTTTAATTTATTTATCGGATTAACTTCTTACCTCCATTGTAGTTGTCCTCTTTCCACTTATTTAGTGTATGGTGTTTTCCAAAATTTAATATCACTCAGATAAAGTAGCTTGGAGCTTGGAAATGCTATTAAGATCAAGTCCGATATGCAGAAACAACAACAATCGTTTCCATCACATTTTGTTTCTTATTTGAGGGGAAAGAACTCAACGATGAGGGGAAGAAATATGACATTTGGGATAAGTTCGATAGTAAGAATGATGACGAAAATAGCTTAAAACGTGGCACTTAAGAGACTTCCTGCTTAAACGAGACTAACTGAATGTAGTGACGGTCAAATCAAAGCGATAACTGGAAAGGACTATTGTGGCATTGTCCTCAAAATTAGAATTAAATTAAGGAAATTTGTGTTACGATAAGCAGTTTTCTACTGCATGTTAATTTTAACAGTGGATGAGTAGATCCTCCATAGCCTCCCTCGAAAATCTCATCTTAACACTCGCCACAATAGGTGAGCAAATAAATATTCCTATACTTCGTTCCCTTATATAGGTTTGACGTTAACGCTTGTACGATATAAGTTTTAGTTGTGTATCAAGATGTGCAGAGATGGCTGGCAACAAAGAGCATTTATACGGCCTTGCATTAAGTTGGCTGGGAGTGAAAGTAAGTAAGAGTAGGTTAACAAGTGGTTTGCGCGATTTCGTGCAATAAATTTTATTCTTGAGACTGACGAACATTTTGATGATCCCGCGAAAAATATCGGATAAAGAAATTCGAAGTCTACTCAATTAAAATTCATCGTGAACTCAAAAAGACCTCACCGTACATACAGTGTAACGAATAAGTCAATATTCCCAAAGAGACTAAAAAAGGATTCCTCATGAGTCAATTAAAATGAACAAAAATCGGAGTGAGTTCAGACTTGTAGCAAAAGCATCCACTAGGAGTTTTGAGTGATTGCAACTTATTCCCCCAAATTTGGTTCCTTTTGATTATCACTTGTTCGCTCACATTGTTGCAGCCCTAGTTATGTTTAGTTCACAAGATGTGAAGATAGGCGAGAGCATCGGCAAAGTATTCGACAAGAAACAAAAGAGCGTAGAGAGTGATGATGCACATATCGATTGTTAAGTACAAGTGTGTAACAAATGTTTTTAATTTAAAAAAAAACTAATTTAATTAATAATTGAATTAAAAGCAAATTGCGGTATTCTTATATATATACATATATATGATAAGGTGACCTCTGCACTTTCTATTGTAGGTTTCTTTGAACATAACTATATATATAAAGTCTTTGCATTCCAACGGCAGTCTTTCTTGTGGAGCAGAATTTTTTTTCTGTATATTGTGTTTTCCTGTGTATTCATCTTTAGAGATATAAACATAAAATTTTAATTGAATTAAAGAAAGTTACTTACCAACAGGACTCTCTTCATTCCAAAATGAATCGTCCAGCGTATAGTCAGCTTCTGCAATTATACGAAAATATACCAGAAACGTATAATTGTTATCTCGCTAATTACAATAATGATGTTCTTCATTAAAGTTATACTTTCTTTTAACCTTTCCCAAGTAAAAGGATAAAGAGAGAGCGAAACTTTATTGCATACAATTGCAGTGTATTTTTATATGTGTGTATGTATCACATAGCAATGAGATGCGCTAGGTGATATAATGCAATTATAAAGGATTTAAATAATTAAAAATATATTTTAATTATCTTTTAATACGATAATTACCTATAGGGAGAATAATTAGGGAGTTTTAAGAAAGCTTTACGACAAAAGGATTTAAATTAATATTTGAAAGTGAAATAAGTAGCAAGCAGAAGATGCCTGGAGGAGTATTCATTAATTTATACAATTTTCTATTAACATTTTTCGATATCATGTTCTTAACAAAATTACCATACGAGACGAATTATTAAGCAATAAATTGAGTCGCACTTCAATTATGCTTACGTTCTACATTATGCGCAATTCGGTTTTCGTTCGATCAGTAAGACGCGTCCGAGCTGATTATTTCCCTTATCGACTGTGTCGGCGAGAATCTTCAAAAGTGGAATATTTGTGTTCGTATCTTTCATGAGCTAAGCTTTCAAAGCATTTGACAGACTGCCACATACTAAACACCTAAAAAAAATTGTATAGCAAAAGTAATTTTTCTAGATTTGCATGCCAACTTATGCGGTTAGGTGTCTTTTTTAAGAACAAACCCTTTGTCTCTGTAAATCGTCTCTCAGTTCTTCTCTGGCTGACGCACTAGGTATCTGCCGTATCGTAACCATTCGTTTTGGCTCGCATACTGTTCAATCTATTCGTGAATGACTGGTCCGATACGGTAGATGACGATTGTAGACTTTTCACCTAAGCAGACGATGTTTTCCCACACTTCAGCTGCGATTTAATTAATATTTACACACTAGACACACTGAGATAAGCGAATCCCTAGCACCTATCAGCTCTTGGATGATGGAAAATATGCTCTGGATCAACACACAAAAAATAAGAGTAAAGCTATACTTTTGAACTCTCCTCGGTCTGGTTCCTTCAAGTTAATTGAGAATCATATTGACCTGGTGGACTCTATGTCATGTCTAGGGGCAATTCTTTGTAACTTTGACGTGCACTTGGACAGTATGTCCTACGCCACGAAAATCGTATAATCTGCACCTGCACTTGCCGGCGTGTACCCTTCTTACTCTCTCTCTCTTCTGTTAACGCTTGCATTGAATTTATTCTCTGGCTGGACGTCTTATCATTTGGACAAACTTTAATTGACTGTCGACCGCATTACACGTTTCGTCTATAATGTGAGACTTAGAGACCATATTTCTCTCCTTTCTTTCCATTCATGTTTTTTAGAAATTCTTCTTCTACCGCTACTTAAATTTAGGCTGTTAAGTTATCTCTTCAAAAATTATTCACTCACTAGCGCCCAATCTTTTAATTAAACGACTACAGTTTTCTTTGTTGAATAGGAACATTTTTGTATCTAATGGGTTGCCGCTGACTTTGAGATTCTTTTGTCGATCCTTTAAATGATTTTAAGAGAAAATTGGCCTCGTTCTCGATGGCCATGACATGAATTCCTCCGACACCGGCAATGGGCTTTAAAAAAGGTAGCGATAGCTGCCTGCATGAGCAGATGTTCGATTAGTCTTTAGTCCCTTTTAAGCAAATGATTTATACTAACGTACCCTGGCCGATGGCTTCATAATTGCGAATTTATATAAATATTTTTATTAATTTTTTCGTTGTGTTTTGTGTTTTAGTAAAAACACTTAAAATTTGATTTATAGCAAAATAATTTGATAAATACTTTGAGGATTGACGGGGATTCAAATAAAATTGACTGTGAAATGAGTTTAACTGCATATTCTCCGTCCGCTTAAGTGTCAGCTATTTGTCCCTTTGTCTGCTTATGCATCTGTTTAACTTTTCCTTCCGCAGTTGGTGCCTTCATCCTTTCATTTGCCTTTTGGTGTTAAGGTAGAAAACTTTCTATTGTTATAGCGAATGGCCGAATGGATTACATTGCAAAATAGGCGTGATCAGTTCGCCAATGATTTCTTAATCTGTGGCTGCCACACATTCCATAGAATAAGACTAGCGAGTACCAAGTCGGAGTTCGCGGGCTCGCATCTCAGTGCGGTAGACAATGCTTTGTAGTGTATGTTAATTTCTTTAACTTGCACTTGTTGTTGCGCATGTAAGCCTAAAAATGTTGTAAGCTATTACCATGCCATAGCTTTTGATCGATTTGCAAAACTTTGACTTAAATTCGCTTATAGTTTAAGCTTAAAAAAAAAAAAGAAACAAAATATTTTTGTAAAAACTGTTTGCTTAAACAGTTTACATGGAAGTTTGCGCAGTTGCTTCTGAACGATATTCTTCTCTATAATGTCACATTTTACGTGTTTAATCTTAAATAGTGTTACCTAATTTGGTTGAATGTATATTAGGGTCAGGAAAGAATAAATAAATAAATAAAGAAATCCACAGAGCGAAAATTGTCGATTTGTTTACTAAGAAACTCGCATATTATTGAGGGGACGCGCACGGCCTAGTGAATATGAATAGTCCCCAATCTGTAAGTGCTCCAGCTTTACTGATCGCCGACTGACCGCATGCTAAAGCTACGACCTAATAAACAGTCCAGTTGCACTGATATTTGAAGCCGCGGACATCGTCTTGATAGTCGCGACTCCTAATGTACATTTTTTTTATTCGAACAAAGTGTTCGATCAAATGGTTTTCGCAATCAGCGAGAAGAGCAACAAGAGTAATCCTACTGCAACATTAAGCTAACATTAATTTTTTTTATGGATTTGTAGATTATCGCATAAAAAATTGCTTTATGTAATAGTTTGTGTTAATTGTCATATGTAGGGACAAATAGAAGTGTGTATGGAAGTGCTCGTCTTTTCTTTTTTTTTTTTAGTTTTTCGCTTTCTTTTTTTAATGTTCTTTTAATAGCTAAAGCGAGAAAACTTGTGGTTTAACACCATTCAACCGCATTGAAGTGTCTGTTGTTGCGACACGCTTATCCTGTCTGTTTCCAAAAAAAAAAAAGAAACACAGAAAATTATCATAGATGTGCGTACGTTGGTTTCTACACGAAAGAGCATGATAAAGGCGTGATTGGTGAGAGATCCAAGGCCGAGCATTGTGGCATGTCTGAAGCAAAGCAGAAAGTAAGTGAAGCATTGGATAGCATTCGAAGAGCACGAAACACAGACGCTTCGAAAATTGTTACCTTGAAAATGAAACTGTGCTTGCAACAGACTAGAAGAGCAATAATAACAATCAAATGAAACTAGACAACAAGAATAGACAACAATAGCGCCTACGTCAGCGTTATTCAGCGAGCGCTTACATTTATAAACATATATATGTATAAGTATATGTTATTTTCTAATGACAACGAAAATTTGCAACTGATGGTTGGCTCAATGTCAATTCTCAATTACCCTGTGCGTGTGTGTGTGTGTGTGTGTGTGTGCGATATATATATATATATATATATGTATGCACTTATGCGGTTGTAGCACAATCACAGAGATTCCATAATGTGCAATTCAAAAATCTATTTCACGCTCAAACTGTCTTCGTCAGGATTATACAGCCACAGCCACAGCCAAAGCCACAGCCATAGAAAGTAACAACTCTTCCATATGCACTACACGCAAACAGACAACCAAGCATATGCAGACAACCGCCACCCACACAAAAAACACTCACACTCACACTCACACACACACACACACACACACACACACATAACCATAAAAGTATGCATATATGAACGAATGAATGCACATTTCATCATAAACAGATGCAGTGTTGGTAAATGTGTTTGATAAATACCCACAGAGAGAGAAAACTGCATGGCGTTTAGTATGCATTTAGTTGGGTAGATGGGTAGATGGGTAAAAGGGTAGATGGGTAAACGGGTAGATAGTTAGGTGTGTTTTGTACATTATATTGCCTCCAGTTATATAATATAATTCATGTGTGATCTTATATATATGTGTGTATACATCTGTGCGTATGTATGCGTATGCTTATATGCGGCACAATTTATTATTTATTAATGTATTGTGCATTTATGATTTTGATGGATTTTCTAAAATGAATTTATAACATTTAATATAGAATAGGCGGTGGTGGCATATACAAAAACTCCCACACATACATATATGCGCACAAACAAACTTGATCACAAACAGAAACATACAATGACTATATCACTTCTTAACGCACACATGACCTACGACACACATGCACTAACTTATATGCGTTTGCTTTTAATAAAACCTTCTTCGATATCATCGAAGCTACCGTTGACGTTGTGGCTGCTGCTACTAAACTGCTATAGCGCCTTAAAATGTATCTACATAAACTAAATATATATGCAATATACGTATGCATATGTTTGGGTATCTAAATATGTCTTCATATATACATTGCGATAAAGTTTCTTTGCCACTTAAGTAAACTCGGTTACGTTTTTCATAATACATTTTTTTTTTTTTCCTTTTCCTTTTCCAGCGAATTCTGTCATGATTGCTGCTCATGTAGCTTGGCGCAAAAATAGAAAATAAAATATATTTTTGTATATATATATATATATATATGTGTGTGTATGTGTACAAAGTATGTATGTAAGTGTATTGTGTGTATGTATAAATTTTGTATTTAATATCATGTATAAACGTTTTTCTAAAATCCAATAAATATTGCATTAAAAATTACTTTATAGATTCCTTAGTACACGCGCGCACGTGTGTGGATGTATGTATGTGGGTGAGATGTTATTTGCTTTCAATTCAATAAATATTGCTATTCAAAAAAAGCCCCTATATTTGGAATTCTTCTCAATTTCAATTCTTGTATAAAAAAGAATAAAAAAAAAAAGAAAAAAAAATTGAAAAATGGAAAAATTCAATGACTTTTGTATTTTATTTATTTACAGTCGATCTCTGCAGTAACAGTAATCGTTTAATCTCGCGGTCTGTTAAAAAAAAAAAAGAAAAAAAACGCAACAAAAATTAGTTTCAATTTTGTTGAGCCTCCCTTTGCACGTTTCGACAATTTCACCGGAGCTCGTATTAACAACTTGCAGTTAATTTTATTCGCTTTCCCGATTTTCCATCCATTTGAACGTGATTTAATAGACCTATGCATGTGTGTTGCTTGTGTGTATTACCGTTTCTAATAGAGAAACAATTTTATAATCATTTCATATTTTATTGCAGAAGCTTACAAGTGAGATGAAAATTTTTCAAATTGAATCCATATTTCTTTTCTTTTTCACCATTAGACAGTAAGAGCTTGGTGTCGATTGGATTCACTAATGCCCTATAACGATTACTACGACTAGGTCCTGGATTAAGTTTTCTTTGCTTCGCTTGTATTCAAAACACAGTTCACAGTTTTTATACCCTCCACCACTTGTTGTACAGAGTATATTATGCTTGTGCGAACCAACTCAACACCCAGAAGAGCTTAAGATAGAGCCCCTTTCTATTATAAGGGTCGATTCAGAATCATTTTCTCAATGGATCCACCCTTGTCTGTCCATCTGTCCGTCTGTCCGTTTTTTCTTTTGTGTTACATCTACAGGTCCTAATTTTCGAGACATTTTATGAAATTTTGGAAAATTGACGAGCCTTGACCCAAGGACGCATGGTGTTTCTTTTATTCGATCACTCCGTAATAATGCTTAAAAAAAGTCGTTATATGGAAAAAATTGCCATTTTCAGAATATCTCGACAAAAGTCGCTGACTTATAGGTACGTCGACGGTCAAATTGGTATGAAAAATATTGTTCGGCTGGCGCAGTTTTTTGAACCTACTTCTCATATAACTGTTCCTACGAATACTTAATCTTTATATGGTAAGAGGGTATATAAGATTTCTAATGAATAGTAAGTTCTAAACAAAAAAATTTATTTACGTTATTGGTCTCTGGTTCGCAGCATGTCAGCGTATCAAATTTCTTCAAAATATTTCAAAAACTGTTACCTGTAGATTGAACACAAAAACAAACGGGCAGACGTCGGACGGACAGATGGATAGATAAGCTTAAGTCGTAATAGAAACTGATTCTGATTCGATCGGTATAACAAAAGGCGGCTCGATTTCAAGCTCTTCTGAGTGTTACATACATCCATACAAACTTAATATACTCTGTATTACAAGTGGTGTCTAAAAATCCTTCAAATGTTAATCTCTGAGACAATTTGCCATAAAGATACAAATAGAAATGGAGGCCCTATTAGCCCCTATTTGTTCAAGTATTCTTTTTCATTCTCTTTCCTCGACGATTTTAAGCTCAAAAGTGCCTGCTTTGTTGTTGCTTGGCTATGAAAGACAGGATCGCAGATTTAACATTTGACGTGTTTCCTAGTGACGGGGGAGATAGGGGCGAGGAAATTTCTAACTCGATAGGCGAATTCAAAAGTTTCGGATGAAACTTTTGATTTCATCGCCATAACATTAACAGCATGCGAATCAGTCTCAGGCCCATTGTCTGGGAACGGTTGTCTCAGTGAAGTTACACTAACTTATTTTTGGTTCGGAGATTGTCTTAAATACCTTCTAAAGAGATCTGTTAGTGTATTAGAGAATTAGAAATCAATGGGTAAAGCATTTCACTAGAACTTCCCAATAGGTGCTCATAGAAGGCAGGTGAAAATAGGCCGGGAAATATAGACGATTTCAAGGAAAAATTTGTTGCATATAATGAATACTTGTCTACGTATTCTAGAGCTTTGTAATAAGCAAAAAAAGAAAAAAAGAAAAAATGCTTCTTTGAAAAATTTGATTGAGGCAAAGTACTGTTTGGTAATTTTATCAACTCATCTGCAAGGTGCTTAAATGATGAGATGAGGGAAACATTTTTTATCGTTTTGTTTCTTACACAGCGCAATGATTGCGGAAACGCATATTAGCTCAAACTATCATTCAATAATTTCAAGGTTTTTCGTGACTTCATGTAAATCAAAATTACGTATTAACGAACGATTCGTTGAGTTTAATCGAGGCTTGCAATTATGGCCGTTCGTGAATAATCTAATGGGTAAAATCGGTCTCATTTGACTAAAAGTAAAGTCATTTGTCTAAATTAATTTAAAAAAAAAAAAAAATTCAAAAGGATTTATTAATATTTAAAATTTTTCATATGAAATTACAAATAATAAAATATATAAAAAATATTTTCTTAAATTTAAAACAAAAAAAAACATAAACTTTTGATCATTTGGCCATAACGTTGCGGATCATTATTTTGTGATAAGAATAAAAAAAGTAACAATTCTCTGAATATATGACTAAATAGTTCGTGAGAATTGCAAGATTTTTTTTCCATTTTTTTTTTTTATTTCTTTTTATTTTTATAAATCTATAGAAAGACAATAACAAAACTAGTAAATCTATAATAATAATAAGACGAAGATACCATAAAAACGAATTGTGTAAAGATTAAAGAGGAACCACATGGACCACACCTATTTTTTGGCGTACTTTCCGTCTACGGATTCGAGCAATCGGAAGTTTCCTTCAATAAATCCTTCCTCAAAAATTCCTTCATTCAAAAATGTTCTCTCATATATAGCAAAAAGGCAGTGATTAGAGAGGCCTTAGGATCAAACTTTAGAGGAGTGAAAAATTCACCTTTGCTGGCAAGAAGATTGTGATTGTGACTAGTGGCCAACTTTTGATGAGAAAAACTAACATTGTGTGTGTGGTATAGAATCAGACGTAATATTGCCGTGAACATATTCACAACTTATGCCGCTAAAGTAAAATTCAATTAATTTGACTGTGTGTGAGCTCTAACACTTTGATGATTACGAGGGTAAAATAGTGAACGTAGAAGTCTTTCGGGGGAAATTCTAAATGCAGCCGCCATTGGTGCAAATTGTTTTTGCAAGGCGACAAAATCTAGTTTGTAGTTTCGTATGATGCGAAATGACGGAAGAATAATATTTGCGAAATTTGCACCACACATCTCCACACACACATCACATCTTGGACACTATCTAATATATATAAAACAACGTATAATTTTGCTGTATTATCAAAAAAGTAAAGCAACAATTTAGTGCTGGATAAAGTTGCCAAGCTTGCCCCTGTATAACGTTTCTGCCGGATACCGTGAATTCGGAATAACTTTAATCTTTGAACTTTGAATCTTTTTTTTTCAATCATTGGACCATCTTGACCACAAATGGATTCAATCTTCATGGTTTGGCTTTAGCGATCTGTTCAAATATTTTATCCACTATTCCTTGCAGTTCGGCATCGGCGCATATATTTGTCTCTGCTCAACGTTATTTCGTATTTTTGATCGTGCAAAATATACTCTCTGTCTCTCTTTCACTGTTCGCTTCCGAACTTAATATTAGACTAAACTGCTATTTACTACTAGTTTGACGTTCCCTGCAGACATTTTAAAAGTTTGTTAAAATGCAAAAGTTGAAAATCGAAAGCGAAAAGGCTTGAGTTAGTATATGTTATGGATCGTTGCGAGCTACCTGCACCGTGTGCTATAAATTCCTTAGAACTTTTAAGGTAACCAACACGAAAGCAGCTGAGATAATCCAAGCCAACGTGAAACTTAATGATTGTATTGCATAAACAGTCAGCTAACTGATAACGTTATCGAATGCTGTGGAAAAGTATTTGATTTTTGTTGCTTTCATTTGTCAGAGTTT
Organism: Glossina austeni; assembly: GCA_000688735.1. Classification (NCBI taxonomy): domain Eukaryota; kingdom Metazoa; phylum Arthropoda; class Insecta; order Diptera; family Glossinidae; genus Glossina; species Glossina austeni. The sequence continues at coordinate 385,591 of KK502401.1, forward strand.
TTAGGGGGGCGGCATGTAATTGAAATTGGTTTCGCAAATGTGTAGACAGACGTATTGACGTATTGAAAAGTTAATTCATTTTTGCGATTCGTTTCGGTTTGCTGTACGCAGTGCGCTCATAATTCCTTTTTTGTTTTCTTTTAGCTTAAAAAACACAAGCAAAGTTTTGCTTTCATAAGAAATTAAACTTGGTTTCAGCAAATTTCTTGTCTTCTTTTGATATTATTTTACTTAATCAAAGCAAATTGAAATGAAAATACATGCGTGTGAGAAGAACTACGAAGTTTGACGAAAGAACGGAGGGACAAGAAGAACAGCATAGAGAAATATGCAACAAAAAAAAAAAAAATCAAAAAAAAAAAAAATGAGAAAAAGAAGAGGAAACAAAAAGACGAAAGCAATGTTAAGCAAACAGCTGTAAACTTTTGTACAAAAGCAGTATAATTTTCTCTTTAACTTTCCGTTTATGTTTTGCTTTTGATAAAAAAAAAAGAAAAAAAAGAAAAAAAAGAAAAAAAAGAATGAAAGAAAAAGGGAAAAGTCTGTGCAAGTTGACGATATCTTATGCCTATAAATAAGTGCGTGTTAGTGTGTCAGAATGTCTATAGTGCACATTAAGTAATCCCCTATAAGCTGCGCCCTCTCAACTATTTATCTACATATATATATATATATATATATATATTGTATATATATATATATGTGTAAAAAGTTTAGTGTTCGCGTTCGGATGCTTGTGTTTGGATCTTGTGTTAAATGTATAAAATGTTACCACTCGGAAACTATAATTCAGACGTTGCTACTTTTATTTGAACGAGTTAACATGTAAATTAAGCTTAACGCTTGGTTGCCCGTCAATTTTCAACTTTAATGCTAACACGAGATCATAAACGACACCCATGCCCTCGTCAAGCATTAGATTGTGTGAACAAATGTGTTAGAATAGATAAAATAAACCGCACATGTTAGATATTCTAAGTGTGTGAACTCATTTTCATTTTCGTTTATGCAATTGTAAGCAATTCGTTATGCGAACATTAACGTCTTGTTTTATAATCATCATCGTTACTAGAACCTTATTCCGTCCTTCTTTAGCCCCCTCCCCCCCCACAACCCCCCACCTACTTATCATCTTCATCACCGGCAGCAGCAGCAGCAGCAGCAGCACTATTGCAATCATCATCAGCACCATTATCATTACTTCTCATCTTAAAGAGAAGGTAAGAGGAATGAAATCCTCGCTGCCTAACTGCCAGTTAGCATTAGCTAACGCAGCAAAAGCAAGAGATGTTCTTTTTCTCGTTTTTCTTTTTTCCATTTTTGAACATTTCGAACACTGTAACCGAGTACCATTTTCTAATTTGTTTTTATTTCTTTTTCTTCGTTCATTACTATTACAAGAAAAAAATGTTCTTTTATCTGCTTTTTTTTTTCTCTTTTTTTCTTTTTTTTGTTAACTAAAAATAAAAAAATCTATGTACGCTTTAAGGAGCATCGTCCGTATCAGTCGTCTTATAAGGATTCCAGTATATTTTGTATTGAATTTAATTAAACATTTGGAAAAGTACTTGAGTGCTTACGTCCCTCTCCCCGTACATGTGCGCTTAGGAAGAAGAAAGAGGAAAAAACGGAAAGGACTTTGGCCGCCAACCCATTAGCGACCTAAACTATAATTTGATGCGTTGCACATCTCGTTGAAGAAGTCGGTATCAATCGAAATAGTTTCCTCGCTCCATGTAGGCTGATCGGGCTTATACTTTACTCTTCTCATTTAAATGTGTGTGGTTGTTTTGAGCATTCTATGTCCACAAGCATTTCCACGATCTCGGCCATTGTTGAGCATGTGCTCGCATTTAAATTGCAAAATGTTGTAAGTTTCAATTTATTTTTTTCTAATGTTACGCGTATGAGTGACAGGCTAATCAAGCCTTATGTACTTCGTAAAGCCTTTGACTACAATTCCTGTGTAGTGGAATGATAACAATGATTAACACAAAAGTGAAATTTATTGTGGACTGCCAGGGACTGCGAGCGGTATTTCGATGACTCGATGAAACATTGTCGACGATGTCTTAAGTCAATCTATCTTGTACGCTCAAAGGTACGCCTTCTTTAAACCAATTTTTTTTTTTTTTTTTTTAGATTTTAATTTGAATTTTTGGGCTCATAGACGTTCCAATCGCACAGAATGGAATGAAATGAAAATGTACGGATGCGCACCAATCGCAATAGTTTCGCCAAAGATGAGTAAAAACATTATAGCCGAACAAGAGCGACATTTAAATATCTTACATGGTTTCATTTAATACGAAGTTTCACTTATTTTAGTGATAACAAGGACTGTACTACAGCGTCGCCCATATACATATACAATATGCATTCAAATTTTTGTACATTTATCTGCTATATTTTATAAGTAATGATCAAAAAAACCAAATTCTTAATCATTTTTAAAAGGGAAGGTTTAACTTTACGTAGTGTTATAGTTGTGTCCTTCGGCTGAATTGATTCACTTTCAATATCAACTTACGTGCAAGAATTTCCAACGTACAGCACATATTACACGGATGAACAGACGGACAGATGGACAATCGGACAGATGGATAATTGGACAGATGGACAATCGGACAGATGGACAATCGGACAGATGGACAATCGGACAGATGGACAATCGGACAGATGGACAATCGGACAGATGGACAATCGGACAGATGGACAGATGGACATGCTTCACAATTTGGCACTGATACTCTGCGGGGTCTTTGAAGCTTCCTTATTAGCGTAGTAAACATTTGGCAAAACAAATATATCCCCAATCCAATCACGTTATCCAAATCTAATACAATTAATTCTCATGTTAAATAAATTTTTCACATCAACACAAGAGTGTGAAAACTGAAATTTTCCCAATGCAAGGATTTGCCTTTCATGAGAACGATCATATCAAAGCGGGCTCACAAAATTCGCAAATACTTTTTAACTTTTTCGCATTAATTTACTCTGTCGAAAAACTATTATTTAAAGATTTTTATTCAGAACTATGAAGACTTTATGCAGTAAGCGGTCGTAAAACAGTCCAATCCAATGTATTTTCGACAGGGGTGGGTCCTTAGGCCAAAATCTGTTAGCCTACAAAATTTTATCCAAATATTAAACACAATTGGAGAAACGAACGGACGGAAGGACAGACAAGGATAAATTTAATAAGAATCACTTTTTTATAATAAAAAACAGTGGGCTTATCTGAAATCCTCTTTGGTTCTTGTATACATCGGAACAAACTTAACACACCACGTCCCACAAGTGTTACGGAAATGTCATCGATGTCGATTTTATATAATTAAAAATATTTGAATTTTTGGAGAAAGTTCTTCATGACTCGATTTCAAAATCCTTCCAAGCAGATCAGTTAAGCATTCTTATGACGCCCTCTAGAGTACCTTAATATGATATCACAGTTTACAGTTAAAATTAATCGAAGAAGAATTGAGACGCAATCAAACACGCAATCAGTTCGGAAAGCATACTTTTGAGAACAACACAATATAAGTTTCAAAAACTAATCGTTTTTAGACTAGCGAGTGTACTCGGAAAATGCACTTTTTGATCGACATAAAGAAATAGATCATCGATCGACATCATTGAGAAGATCGTTTACGCCGCAAGAAGAGAACAAGGAAAATAAAATGAAAAATAATTCAGAGAATGATTTCCTATATGACTGTTTGATTAATAAATTTCATTATAACGGATTTCATAAATTCGTACGATTTGTTTGTGTTTGGAAAAAGGTCGGGTTGTACAAAAGTGGCAAAAAGCTACCGAGGGCGGCTCCAAAGCAATTCAATGTGGTCGATATATAAACACCTCGGATGGATTAAACAAAAGGACTTAAGCTAAGATATAACTTTTACTGCTTCCTTTTTTCTTTTTCCCGAGCAAGTCAATGGATTAAAAGAGCGAAACAATGCCTTCGGTGCAGAACAGAAGTCCGATAGAATTAATCGTTTCTATATTAAATTATTATTCTGTCCTTTAACAATGAGCCATCACTGTACACTGTACACACGCGATCAAAGGGTAGTCTTTGCCTGTCGGCCTGTTGATGTTCGTAGCAGTGAAATCACAAAAAAATGAATAAATAAAGAGATAAATAAAAAATTAAGTTTTGAAAATACTTTTAGACCGTTTTATTTATTTAGTTTTTTTTATTTTCATTGAAATAAGATTTCTATAGTGACTGCCAGAAATGGCGATAGCAGAAAGTCAAAGATTTTTTTGATATATTCAGTTGTATGGTATATGGTTAGATAATGCCTCACGATATGACTACATTTCATTAAAATAGTGAAATTATTCATAAATTCAAATTAAAAACACGGAAATATTACAACAAGAGCACACTTTCGGCACCTTTTATCAGCACTAACAAGGTAACCAACCATAAGCACAAACTTTCCTAACCGACATCATTATCCGTTGCCATACTTGGAGTTCTTTGTACTTATTTCACATCTAGTTAAAACTTCCGTTGCCAACGCGTAAATGTTATAAAGGAAAACGAGCAAAACATACAGCAAAAAATGAAAGAAAGAAATATGAAAGAACAAGGGGAAGTTTTGCTTATATATATATATATATATATATATATACATATAGATATATATGGATGTGGCAAAGAAACAAAATGTCACAATTTAAATCTTATATATTAAAAAGGATGTATATATGTATATCTCATACGATAAATAAATTTACATACACACTTACATAGAGCATGTAGTCATTCCAAGTATGAGAGAGATGCGGTTGATGGGCAAGTTTTTTTTGAATGTGTTGTTGTCTCACATTTTCACCATTCAAAGGGCATTTAAAAGACACCAAACTAACGACATCGGTTTGTCGCTAGTCGTATATAAGTTTCAAAAGCTTTCACTTAAACTATGTCAGATTAAAAAAAATTTATCAATAACTTGAGAAAAACCATTAAAGAAAACCTTATATTTTATTTTAAAGTTTCCCCAAACGATTTCAATCTTCACCACAATTTAAATCGAAATTTTTCATATTTTTTTACCTTGATTTAAAACTATAAAGAGGAAGAATATATAATCTAACGGAAGTTTCTTTTTTGAAGACATTAAGTCATAAATAATTGAAGTGAAACCTGTGCTGTGTACAAATTCTAGCTAATAATCTCTGAATGTTAAGTAGACAAAAAAAGAAAAAAAAAAAAAAAAGACATTACATGGTAAACATAGCTGTAGGCGCGGCGGGGAGCACGTCTCAAGGCACGCAAGGCAACTAATGCTGGTTAAATGCTTTAAGACACATGCACATGATACCGCAATCTCGTCATATTTCCTGACCACAAACCATAAAATTTAAACATTTAAGCATTTCGGAGTAAATGTCTTTCCAGATATAACCGTACTGTCGCCGTCAAGTCGCTGAATTATTGTTACGATTATCATTGAAATTTAGCACGAATACAATCTAACTGTTTGCCTAATAAAGTCAGCATTGAGTTTATAAAACTAAACTAAACTAAACCGCTATAAATATTTATTCGTCCCGCGCCCGAAAGTCTACTTTACATTTTCATTAATTTCTGGTACATGAAACCATTATATTATATATAAATATGTATACATTTATTATTTTAATTAATTGAAATGAATGAGTGAATTGCTTTCTGTGAAACCGTTATACACGCTTCCTAGAAATGGCCGAATAATTTATGAAAATTTTAACAAAATAACAAAAACGTAATTAGCATTATATCGCATATGGCTAATCGCAGAGTTGGTACGAGGCATATATGTAACTATATAGCATCACAAGCCGATTTCTTTTATGTACACATCATCATATATAGACATATATATTTACATATGTATTTATGTGTATACATATCTATCTGTATATAGATGGTAGGTCACGACGTGGATTAAGTGGTTTAAGTCGTGCCTTAAAACTTGAAACTGGCTAAAGAAGTGCAATGAGTTGCACTTGTCTCGGTTACGCTGACATTCAGGTATCAGGCAGCAGGGAATGAAAGAACTAACTGTCAACCAACAAGAATAAACTGTCGTAAGGAAAAGCCGTATCAAGAGGCTGGCATTGCAAATGGTCGCAGAAAAAATCGACAAACTATTGGAAGCGAGGTGCAGGACAACGACAAGCTAACAGATTGATGAAATTTTTAAGGCACAGCACGTAAGCTCTTTGAACTACAAAGAAGCGACATACGGGGCGTAACTGGCCGTCAGGTACCACCTGAAAAATATTGATATCTTAGATATCGATTCATGTAGATTCTGCGAGGGGGCAAAGGATACGTTCCATTGTATCCTGTGTGAATGCGCGACCGTCAGCAGGATTAGATATAACGCCGATATCGGCGAACACCGTATGGCACCCCGAACCCAAGAAGGTGCTCGGATATGTGAGTAGCCTGAAGTATCCTGAAGTTGGGAGGCTAAGGGCACGGACGAATACGATAGAAATTTTTAGATCACCGTATTTACCGAATTACTCATCACTTCCCAATACAAATACAATGCAAATGACAGTCGCTTTGCTTGCAATTGCAAGTCAATGGGGATAAAGTTTAAGTCAGTTTATAAGATGAAATTTTATCATTCAAAGTTTCCTAAATTGTTTTAATGGAATAATAAGAGAAAAATTATTTTCGATACATTCGGACCACACGGAGAACAATGGGAAATATTTTATAGCGAAGTTAAGCAAAAAAGCAGCATGAAAAAGCAGCATTCACGTAAGTGCGTTAGCCTAAACCATAGACAATTGCACATAAATAAACAAGAAAATTTTTAGGATCGGTCTAATTATCAACTTTTACGTATTTAACGCAAAATCCGTATCGATCCGAAAGATATTGAAATGCTCTACTAGGGTGAATGGGTTGATGTCCACTCGCCATAATTTCAAATTCGATCCACGTTAGTGCTCTCAGTATGTACGAGATAATAGGTAATATTTTTTTTTTTTTACTGCGACTTTCGAAAGGCAAGACGCACTATACCTTTACCTATAATTTTTGATGATTCGTTCGGAATCATTTCGAACTGTTTTCATTCACATCGTTTATACCGTTTGCATTAAATCTCTAGAAATTTAAATGAATTTAAGTTTTTTCTCCCCCCCTCGCCCCCCCTTTCTTTCTGGTAGAGTTGTCTATGTGCACTTAAAATGCATTCTTAGTCTTATTCTACCCCTCAACACTTGTACTTGTGCATCTATCATATTTGTCCTCAACCGTAACACATTCATAGATAGTATAAATGCATATGTGTGAACGATTGTAATAATTGTAATCGATTACGTTATCCTTGATATTTCAGTAAAGTTTTTCTTTCTTGTAATAATACTATAAAAGTTTCGACGCTGCTAAATGAAAGAAACTTTATTACTACAATCAAAAGTAAGACATTTGTTCCACAAACTACTGAATAAGTTTTTGTGCAATCGTTGAATTAGAGGAGACAATTTGTTTCAGAATCCAAACGCTTTGCCAATTTCAGATCATAAGGTAAAGCGTAGGAATTCTAAATCAAAGTATGTCCACGAGTGTCAAAAAAAAAAAAAAAAAAAAATCCATATTAGAAAATATAATACAAAGCGTTTACCGCATGTAAAAAATGTTTATTTCGAAAATTGTTCACATTTTTTGAAATGTTAGTTTACGGCAACCAAAAATAAAATCGAGTTCTATTCCTTTACTAGCATCTAAATATATGAGCTGGAAATTGAACGAAACATATGTGTGTCTTCGAAACCAGAAAAGGAGTCCGTCAGTCCGACTATCATTTTTTTCTAGATTACGTTAGATCGTTAAACTGCATGCATCAATTTCGTGAGTGAGCGGAATAGATACGAAGACAGAAACATTCGACAAATTTTTATAAGGTTCGGCGTTAAATATGAATCAAAAACCGTTACCTAGATGCCATGAATTTAGCAAAAGCAAAAACAATTTCTTTTCTATCCAAAATATATTGGATTTTGCTTTACGAGGAAAAGTTTAGACTTCGAACCACGGTAGGCGTCCTGAGCCTTCTGAGTCTTTGACAGAGATCGCATTAAAGTCGAGAATCACTCATAATAACCCATCCATAATGTACTCGACAGCAGTCGATGCTACAATGAGCTTGTAGTAGTGGTGGTTGGTGGTGTTAGAAATACAAATAAAAAAAAAAAACAAATTCCTTAGATTTTCACTTCAATTTCATTCGATTTCATAGACTGGTTCTCTAGAACTGTTTGATTAGCATTTCTTTTCTTCTCGATCTGTGTAGTATATCCTGCATTCGATTCAATTCATTGCACTAGAGGGAAGCGATAGCTATGTGTGACAGTTTTCCGATAAGAAGATCACAAAATGATCAAAACTTTTTGAGAACAACAAAATGTGTGTGGGCGCTCTCAATAGTTGTTTTCAGTTTCTCTCGATTGGTGCTGTGTTGAAACCCTTTACTTATATCCTTCTTTCCGTTTATTTCCGATTTCTCATAGTTTCTGATCTCACGAGATAATAAAAGCATACGTTTTAAAAACTTATACAGTCGGACACGATAACTGTACAGTCTGTACTGTGCTTGGTGTACAGACTGATGTTGTACTGATCGTAATACTTTTCATATGCGAGACATTCTTAGCATCTATTAATCGAACAGATCGGCTTGCACCCAGAGTTGACCAAATGAATTTCGTGGGAAGATGTGTGTGTACTTTTTCCAACAGCACAGTGAATATCTTCTTCTTCTTTGAACTTTATCTTCTGACTTTAACACGATAAGCTTTTAGGATTCGTTTAAAATTTGAATTAAAAATTAATATTAAAACTGTGTGTGTTGTAGGCCGAACGTGGTAGAATACGTTGTAGGGACATATTAGGGCTAAATACTGTTCAAGCCATAGATAAGAAATGCTGAAGGCAAACTATAATCAAAAGTCATCATTCATTTGAATCAGAATTCTCACGTCTGCCAGTTATAGATGAAAAATGATCAGAATTTTCTTTTATGATGGAAGACAGTAAAGCAGCTCCATTTAATCATTGATTATAATCTCTTTCTGTATGTGTCTTTATTCATAAAAATCTTTGGCATATATTTCTTAAGCTTTTACTCCAATTAAATTATTACAATATCTAAGATGATTAAGTACAGGTATGAAAAGGACAACTTATTCTTATTTTCTCTAGATATTGTATGAAATGTTAACATGATAAGCGAACATCTTTTAATATTTTCGTATTATTTTTTCTCTTTTTTTCTTCCTTTTTTACTAAAAGGCTTTATTCATGTTACAGTACTTCCAAGGAAGTAAAATAAGAGAATGAAAGAAAAAAAATGCACATAGATATATATATATATATATATATATATATAAACACTTAAAAGTACATATAAAATGAATACTCACACGCATACAGCCATGTGATTATAAAGAGTGTGTGTGTGTGAGAGAGAGAGAAGGGAAGAGTGTGTGTGTATGTGTGTGTGCGACTGATAGAGAGAGAGAGAGAGGGAGAGAGAGAGGGAGAGAGAAAGAGAAAGACAGAGAGAGAGAACAACAACAAAAACAACAACACAATTACACACAGGCAACATATAATATAATGATGAAAAAAAAAAGAAAGAGAAAAAATGAAAGAAAAACGAATCTCACAGTCATTATGGCAGTCAGCTTAATTTAATTTTACTCCACTTAACCTGGCTGGCTTGGTTTGTTGACTGTGCTCCATCTACTAGGTAAAGTCTTTACTGTTTTTCTCGGCCTTACTTCATAGGCATGAATGAATGTTTGATAAAACAAAAACCCGCCTAAAACAAAAACGAAAACAACAACAACAATAACAACAACAACAAAACAGCAAAAACAAAGAATAGCCATTTTGAGAAGGACAGCACAACAGCCCGACCAGAAGCCCGGTATGAAGGGTTGTTAAGAAACTAATGTTGCTGTTAAACTTATATTTTATGCTGTTCTTCTTATTAATCAAACATGAATTCAATGTTTTTAATTTTCTTTTCTTTCTCTCTTTTCCGTGCTTTGTAAAAAGATAAAATATATATATATATATATATATGCACATATATATATATATATATATATATATATATATG
>KK502401.1:395794-423786 GCA_000688735.1 Glossina austeni
ATATATATATATATATATATATATATATATATATATATATGTATGTATATATATGTATGTATGTATATGTGTATATATATGTCAGTTGCTTTTACTGGAAACAAATGCTAGAATACGGCTGCGAGATTAGTTTCTTAGTTACACACAGACCACATACAGCAGATAGATTGATAACGTAATGAACTTGTTACTTACTTGTGTGCTAGAAACACAACATCAGATTATTTATAAAAAGAAGAGAAAAAATGAAAAGCGAAATAGAAAAAAAAAAGAAATAAATAAATAAAAAATATATATATAGAAGAAGAAGAAGAAGAAAAAGAAGGAGAAAAAAATAATGATGAAAGGGAAACACTTAAGCAAAACTTGATGTTAACAGCTAGTGCGAGGACTCGTGCATGGTAGGTTGCAGTTATCTACCTAAACATTGAAGCTATTCATTTATTCATTTATCCGTACACATTCATTTAGTGGCTTAGTTAGTGAATAGCTAAAGAAAGCTCCTTCAAAGAAAATCGAAGTAATAATTATTTCAAAGCGAATCGTGGATACCCATCATCAAAATGCAAAGTATACGTTAGTTAAACTTTATTTAGTGCCTTAATATACGTTAAGAAGCACATTTTCCTTTCACTTTATGAGTACTTCGGCGAAACGCGAATATATATATATATATATATATATATATATATAAGCGGTTAATTTCTAAAGTGGTGTAAATCAATTTATTTTATATTCCATATATTTATTAATTTAATATAAGGAATTACTTTTTTATACACATATATATTTACATTTTAATAACGATATTATAATAGATATCATATGAGAGTCAGAGAGAAAATTAACATGTAATGCTTATTCAACTTTCAATGTAACTGTTTATTGGAAATTGTTTGGAAAAAAGTTCGCAAATGGTTGCTTTATACTTATTTCACACAACAAGAGAAATACCGGCCAAGTGATTATAGAGAGATATGCTCGTTGTATTAAATCCGTGCGCCATATTTAGACCATTTGTATACACATGCATTTTATATATATATATATATATATACCGATGTCTTTGGTGGTTTAATGTGGGTACATACCTTGTCGGTTTAACCCTACTATGCCCGATGGTGCACTCATTAATTTAGCTTAACCGGCGCCCACCAGAGAGTTAGACAGTCCCACTAAGCTAGGACCCTGAACTACACGGGAGAGTTCAGATAAGTTTATTGTCTAAGGCTCAATGAACCCATTCTGCTAAATGTTAAGGCCTATCATTACATCTAATTATTCGCTTTTGGAATGACAGAAACCAGAAACCATACCCGAAGGGTTGACTGACGCACGAATTAATTTTGCGTAACCGGTGCCCCTCAGAGAGTTGGACAATCCCTATAAGCTGGGGGCCTAAACTATACTGTAGAGACTACATATGTGTATTGTGTAGGGCTCAATAAACCCACTCTGAGGAGTGTTGAGTCCTATCATTACCTCTAATTATTCGCTCTAGGAGTGATAGAAACTACAACCACCACGATACCCCCGAAGGGCAGTACCCAGCAGTCATCACTCACACATTGATTAACTGCTGCATTCAAACTAGGGACTGGACATACAAGCTTCCACCGCGGTGTCCACATGTATGTAATGTCGAGCAAACAGTATGCTCTCGCCTGAATACGCTGAATAAATGATGGGGTGCATACAAAAATCCAACAGCTCTACTTCAGTTAAGCAGTAAAGCTTCTTTTTAGATATATATGAAGTTACTTCGGAGGATTGTAAGCGACTATCAAAGATCAATTCATTTTGAGACTCAAGACATGTCTGGAGATTCAATAAAAAAAATTCTTAACTATTCATGTTGTGCAGTATATAGAATTTTACCAACGAAAGGTACGGTCTATCAAGTATGTCTAGGTGAAGCCGACAAATCGAAAACTTGTAATTGTTTTAAATTCGATTGTTACTTAATCGGTGATCGGTCTGCGTGAAACTTATGCTTGACAAACTTATGGAGAAAACTCTCATTAAAAGTCGAGTTCATTTTTCTGCTTCTTCTAATTTTTTATAGCCTTGAGAACGTGAGTGCGCGCTAGTTCCTGTTGATGAACCGAACGGAACACCGCTTTCTTAAATAATGCAGTTTGTCATTTAATTTATTAGATGCAATCAGTTTTTATTAAATGATCTTTTTTCTATTATATATTATTTTTTAACGCAATCACATACATTTGCATTTAGCGACGACGACGCTGAACCTTTTTTCGACGTTGCACTGAGTTTCGCTTGCGACGGCTGATAGTGCGGCGATTACGGTTAGTTCCGCCTGCAGGTCTTCTTCGCCGAATTTGCTTACGACCTCTGGATGCAGCTGAGGACGACGATGGTGGCGGCGATGGTGATGGGGATGGTGATGGTGATGGGGACGGCGATGGAGACGCAGACGGAGATTGACATGGATTTGATTTTGAATTTCCTTCATTGCACTCGTCTTCAGTAGTCATCTCAATTTTAATGCGATTATTTATTGCGCCGCTGTTGTAACTTTGAAAACTCGAACGCTCACTGTTCATAGATACAGTGTAATGGGTTTCGTCGGTTTGAGCAATGACTCCAAGATGTATGCCAACTGCTAGAATGCGTTGAAGTTCCGCCAGAAGATAACTTGCAATCTTCGGATGAGCGAAATACTCGCAGAGGTCCTTCACACATGCCAGACCATCAATATCGTTGAAAGCATCTAACAACCTTTCGTTTTTAATAAAAGACATTTTTACCAAGTAAGTAAGTAATACCACTAATAATTTTCAATTCACACAAAAATTTTGAAGTTTAAAAAAACAATTTTTTTTCTCTCTTATAGTCAACGTTTGTATTCAAAAATGAAAAAGTAACAATTTTATTACAAACAATATTTGACATGAAAAAACTAAGCGATGTGATGAAAAATGTTTTAAAATTTATTTATTAGCACAGTAGTATTGTAGCGACGAGTGTTGTTTTTAATGCTATTATTTAGTTACTTCATTGAATTCAGAATCAATAGTTTCGGAGGGGCATAGACGAACGTAGACTCAGCCAGATGAACATAACATAAAAGTTGCGGATATTACAAAGCAGAAGAAAAATTTATTTCCCTACTTTCGTTCGGTGGTGGGAAAATATGTTAACTGGTGGTGGGCATATATGTTAAGATAAAATTATGCGATGAACAATTTTTTAATTGAATTATCAAGTGAATCCAGAAAACTTTTATACTTATTGTTACAACTTTATATGTGGCTTTATACCCACTGGAGAAGCAGATGTCTGAGAGGTTTTACGTGGGTACACTACCATGTCGGTGTAACCCCACCCGGTGCCCAGTGACACACGGGTTAATTTAGCATAACCGGCGCCCTCCAGAGAGTTAGACAATCCCTGTAAGATAGGGGCCTAAGCTATACTGGAAAATCCAGATATGCTTATTGTGTGTGGCTCAACAAACCCTCTCTGGTAAATGTTGAGGCCTGTCATCATCTCTAATTATTCGCTTTTGGAATGATAGAAACTACAATCACCACGATACCCCCCGAAGGGCAGTACCCAGCAGTCAGGACTCATAGATTGGTCAACTGCTGACTTCAAAATGGGGACTCGACATACAAGCTTCCACCGCGGTTTCTACATGTATGTAAGTGTGCAAACTTGCCCTCCCAAGGATCTTGACAAGCACCGATCTGCCGTAAACTAATGCTGTCACCTCTGCCACCCGTAGATACCCGTAACATATATATACACAAGTGCTGGATCAATAATTTCCGAGACTAATACAAAGATGTCGTCTCGTCTCTAACAAAATATTCTTATAATTTTTAGAATCCGTCAACCGTTAAATGACGCCTGCGAGATTTCTGGATAATGGTTTTAGTGACGCTATCGCTCTTGTTATTTTTGGTCATATATTTGTTTGCTATAGAGGAATACCAATACATTCCAACAAATACCATTCAGTATGGACTTGGAAAATGTTATGCTAACTGGTTGGTTCTTGGTCGGGGCTGACAGTTGCTTTTTTTCGCGGTTGCACCTGGGCCCTAGAAAGCTGCTGCTTTTCAAATGCTGTTATGCTGTTTACTTAGAGTGACATCATGTACCAAATCGATGATCTTAGCGGCAAAAGTGCAAAGTGCTATCCTCCTGCATCCTTCGTATTCTCGATACCTGACTCCCAGGGACAATTATTCAGTTGTATATTGCAAACGGCTGTTTCAAGTGAAAGTGATAGGAATACATGATAAGCTCGTTATGGATTTCAAAACATTGCCTGCAAGCCTTAAGGGAAATGGTGGCATAAAAAAATCATCGAAAAGTTACAGCGAACGTTGTAAAAAAAAAAAAAAATTATCTTTTCTTACTTGACATCGAGAATTAGTGGCCGATATATTATATCTAGAGCCGATACGTATTTGTACAACATATATACATATACATCTGTGTATATATGTAGGAGAAGTGATATCAGGAGTGCTTCAAGGATTGGAAAGATCGCTGGCACAACTGTACAATATTTGAGGGGGATAAGGCGGAATAATTTGAAGGGGACAAAATGAATGTTGATGAGTAAATAAATATTGTTCGAGAAAAATAAAAAGTCACCTTTTGTTGCGTACATCTCATAGATAGATAGATGGGACGCAAAAAGGCCTTCAATTTCCGTTTAATTTTTATTGACGATTCTCTTATTAGATTTCTTCGACTTTTTTTTGCATTGAAATTTGTGTGCGAAAGCGTCAATTTATGATGCGTATTATCTCTCCTATGAACAAATAAGCAGGTGGGCGTGCTATGCAAAAATTCGAATTGCGATGTTTATATTTTATGTTCTGTAAAAGAATTCGGATAAGGACGTGAACGCATTACCGACACCGACAGATCAGTGATGGACGATCCGTCCGTCCGTCAAAAAGTTTCTGTTTCTCATATATTTAATGGGAATCGTTAAATATTTCTATCGTAGCGTACTTTGATTTACAGCACTTTGAAAAAGAGAGGAAATCCCTCTCTCGCGTTATATGACTAAGATTATGATGAATTTATCGCGCTTCATCCTTTGATGATGTATAAAAAAAAAGAAAGGATTAAGAATATTCAATGAATTATGTAAAAAGATATTAATGATAGTGTAAATGTTGGCAATTATTAGATAAAATAAGCCAAAATAATAATAGAAAGACCAAGAAAAACGACAACAACAATAATAATAAAAAAAAAATGTTGAAAACTAAGTAAATACATAAGCATGGAACGAACATCATCATCAACAATATGAGCTTTAAAGGCAATATTTTATTACTCCGTCCATACTGGACGATTTTCCTTTAGTCAAAAGTAATTGAAAGAGAAAACGGTAATAGGGAAATGAAAGGAGAAAAGAGCGGGTACGGGAACGCGCGGACGAGACGGTGGATGAAACAAAATCCAAAGAGAGAGAGAGAGGGGGAGGGAGAGGGAGAGAAAGTTTGTTAGTTTCAAGTTGCAATAAACAACACAACAACTGCAAAGTAGGAAAATGTTGTGCTATTAAAATAATGATGGCAGATAAAGTAAAAGTTAATTGCTGTACTTTTATTTCTTTTTTTTTTTTTGTTTTAAATAGAAAAAATAGAGGGAGTGGTGCGAGGAGGGAGAAGGGAGGGGGTGGGGGAAATACTAAATAAAAAGTATATAAGAAATTCTTAAGATTATCAAGACTGCTCTAAAAAGAAATGAAGAAAAAAACGAACGAGTCCCACCGAGAGTAAGATAATAAAATATACTCAAGTGTTATTCATAAAATAAAAGGAGATTTCATGTCTGTCTGCCTATTCAAGAACTTGTCCTTTATTCCATTACATTTAATTATGTTTCACAAAGAAATTTAATTTCTTTAAACTCAAAACGAAGACATACATATGTCCACAATTATTACGACGAGTATTCATATACCATTTAACCATAAATATTACCATAGGTAATAATACGAAATAATTTATGTTCGTTAGTGAGAAAAGTGAACGAAATGGATTTTTGCGAGTAGACAAGAATACAGATATCAATTTAAGGTGAATTAATTGCTTATCTATATTCGAAAAATCGCAATTGAGAATAGGTTCGCTGCTACTGGCAAAATGATATTAAAGAACGAAATTCGCATTCCGTTTTTTTTTTTGATTTTATTTCGTTTACGGAAACATGGAACTATGGATTGAATAACAAACTGCACATGGAGCGCTTCGAGTGACAACAATTTGATTGACTAACTATGCTATTTTAGTTAGTCATCAGTAGAAGTTTGCAAGTAAAGGTCTGCCCAAAACCGAGACAAAGGGATGCCCAAGAAGGCAGTTAAGGGCTAAAAAATGCCGAAAATTCGAGTGAAGCGATACAATGCGAAATGGAGTTGATTTGTTGAAAAGTAACATTGACGGTCGACATGGTTTGGGCCTACTACGCTGTAGTGCTTCGCAGACACCGGCCGCTTCCTTTCCAACTTCCTACATAAATAGATAAACAAATATTGTTTCTATTGCGTTCTGGAAAAAAAAAAAACAAAAAAACAAATGGGAAACACGGGTAGCTATTATTAATTGTTATTTTTTGTTTTATCTCTGCATAAGCATTTATTGCTTACTGGCATCAAACTTGCACGTATCGTGTTCAACACGAGTCATTGAATTCCATTCATTTTTGCCAGATTTTTCCGATGTATACGATCTGGATATATCTTAAAACCATTTAAGGATTTCCACTAACTTGCTCTGAATATTGGCGGACATCGCTCGTAGCAATACTGGTGGGAGTTACGGTATGCCCATGTAACCACATTTCAGTCATTCAAACGAGTTCATATAATCTTCGAAAAATCATTAGGCGTGGGTAGCGTTAGTAAGTTGAGAAGTTACTTTACCTTTGTTGACAACACACCCCCTTGTTTACAATCATGCCAAGTGCCATGTTTACAATCCTAAAGCCCAAAAATCAATCTTCAGCGATTACTAAGATTCTTCTCACTTCGATTCTTTTCTTTCTTTTCATTCTTTTTTTTCATAAAATTTCTATACGTTTTGAATTTTCTTTTCTTTGCTTTTTCCTTTTGTCAGTTGCTACGATGTGCCTCTGATTCGATCTCGAGAATTTGTAATATTATAGATACAAATAGAATTTCGTCTCATTACATACCAGAGGCCACTGAAGCGACCTTTTTTTTACTCTTTCTCTAGTTTCATGATTTTTTCTTTTCCTGTAATTGATTGTCTGGCAAGAAGAAGTTTCGAAAACTGCTCTCTTCGAAATGGAAGGCTTTTAACTGCTGATAGTCTGACTAAAGATTTCAAGCAGTATAAAGTTTTCGATAGCCATAGGCAGTGTTGGTCTTTTTAAGACAGAATAGTTGTTCCAAATATTTTAAAACAAAATTTGACTTATTTTTTAATTCGTTTAAAATTTTTTCTCGGTTATATATCAGCTTCCGCATAATCTATTGCAATTTATTGATGTTTGGGCATTGAAATCAAATCGAATTGAAGTCATTTTACGTGTAATCGATCGAAATTCTCTCATATATTTTAGTAAGACGAACAAATTACACAAGGTTTCGCTATGATGCGAGAAAGCTAAACTGCATGAATACTTTGCTTTTCCGTCAATCCAGTAGCTTAAGAAAACTTAATGTCTCTATTTAAATGAATGTATGTACACACACATATGCACAATCATTTACTCATATATACATCATATATATATATACATATGTATGCATTCATATACTCACATATATATATATATATGATATGTATATATGATCATATCATCATATATATGATATATGTGTATATATATATATATGATATATACATACGTAATATAGTAGCAGTGTAGTTATACTTGCATATGCTCTTGTCTGAATGGCTGGCTGTTATTACTTAAAATATTTATATATATACTTAAACTTTGTTCATTGTCCTGTCTCAACTGTCTTGTCTTGTGTTCTTTTCTGTTATGTTGTATTGTATTTTATTTTGTTACATTTGCTTCTGTTTGCCTGCATTATTTATGTACGCATACAAATTTATACATATACATATATATATATATATATATATATATATATATATATATATATATAAAGTATGAAATTTCATAACAAGGCAAAGGTCTTTGTCTCGTTACATGAAGAGGCATTAAACTTTTGCATTATTCCCATTTTAAATTGTATGCAGTTGCAGTTAAATGTTTGTACGACTTCCTGTCTCCTACATCAACAGCATCAGTAACATCAGCATCATCTCGGTTTTCGTTGCAGTTATCATTGTTGTTATTATTGTTATTGTTTTTTTTTACCATTGTTGTTCTTGTTATTGTTGTTATTATTATTGTTGTTGTTGTTGCTTCTGCTGCTGCTGCTGCTGCTGTTGTTGTTGTTGTTGTTTGTATTGTAGTTCTTATTACTGTTACTGATGACATTTTCTGTTGTTGTTGTTGTTATAGTTGTCCGTATAACTTATTGTAAAGTGTTTTAAATGTTTTAAAAAGATTGCTGATAATCATAGTGATAGTGGGCGTTGGCAATACCGCATGCTTACTAAGCTTGATGGGAGCTATTAAGACTCGTTTTAAAGATAAATGCCAAACAAATCAATATATAATATTTACCTGGCAGTTTTCAACAACAACAATAATAATAACAACAACAGCAACAGTAACAGTAACAATAATAAAAACAACGACTCGAATTGTAGTCGAGATTTTACCTCAATTATACCGCACATATTATTATGCATATATGTATATATGTATGTATATAATGCATTTATTTAATATACAACACTTTGAAAAAATCATCAAATTTTCGATCTTGTACATGGAAACCTTAAATTCTTGTTCAATTGGCCATTGAGAACAAAAGCGAGATTATTACTGAATTAATTGGACCGCAGTTAATTTGTTAATGACGTGTGGTTGTTGGTTAAATTTTTTATATGAATAAAAATAATACTCAATGATTGTCGGTAATATGTCAAATAGGGTCGTTAAAATTTATTTTGAATGCGTATTTAATGAATGGACGGCAACAACATTCATTTTTGCAGAAAATTTTGAATGTAAAGTGAAGAGCAACGAAGAACGAAGAACCGAAAGCATTTAAGGGATGTTTAATTTGTTACGAAAACGAAGACCTATTTACGCCAATTTACAAAGCAACATATCAATGTACAGTTACTTCAAACTAATCCAGTAAACTAAGCCAGTAAAGGGCAGATCGATATAAGCAGATTGTCTACCTTATTAAACGTTAGACTTTCGTTACAGTTTACGCTCCCTTCATTGCACTCGCGCACAATCAGCGATTCGTGTCCGCTATACAATTCAGTTACAATTCAAGTTTATCCGAAAATGTTTCAACGACGACTTCGTGTGCTTAATTTGTTTCTTTTTTTATGACTTCACTGGATTTCTTGGGAGCTCCTTTATGCTATTTTTTTATTCGATACAGAATCTTCTTCTTTTTTTTTTTTTGAATAAATTTTCATTTTTTTATATTCAATTAGTTGCTCAGAGAATTACCTCCACATATGTGGAGAAGATGATGATTGAGACGGACGTATGGTAATGGGTTATGGAAAGCAAGGGAAATCTTGATTCGCTTCCAATTTGAAAGGGGGAATATTTAGACGGTGAATGGTTGCAAAGGTGCAAATAACGCTTACAGAGCAAGCAATTGCGGTGGAAATCTTAAGGCATACAAGTAACTCAAGGAAGAGTGGATCGATAAGCTAAGAAAATCGTGTACGCCGTCCTACTAAAATTCTCATAGAAGTTCTTTAAAAGACTTATTTGCGGCCATAGATACCTTTGACAAAAACGGGAAAGTCTTGCTTAAAGCATATATTGACCGGATCGAAGAATGTATAGTGTACGCGGTTATGGCGAGCTTACGTTTAAAGTAGACCAGATACCTTAAGAGGTTCTTGTAGGGTGCAGCAGCAATCCAGCATTTTTAAACGGGACATGGCTCTGTTATACGTGCAATGATCCGCGGCGGATCGATCTAATCGGGAGTGGTACAGTAAATCTTCGCTCGACCACCTCACATACTTGCCCAACAAAGCATTTGAATTTTTCTTCTTTCTTCAAGACAACATTCTTTTTGTTTTTGTTCTCTTCTGCAATGCCTGTGTGGTGCTTAATGTAAATAGCTTTCCCAGGTTAGGCAAATTCTTTGCATTTTTGTAGCGGAAAACATGTAATCAAATAAATGTCTGTGGCCTACACTCCGTGGCTATGCTGCAAATGTAGGCTGCAATGAGTGGCAAAGTAGTTCAACTGGACATCTAGAGCGATGGGAGAGATTATTGGTGATGGGTTGTTCCAAAAGCGAGCATAGAATGCGATGTTTGGGAGGGCTTAGTAATCCGAATAGTTGTTGTTGAAGGATTTGAATAGCGGACGGAACTTTTTCATATCTGTGGAAAACTTGCCACTATCGATATGTATACATATACACAGTACAGCCCACATTCGGCTTAAATTCTTAAAGATAAAGATAACGAAGTGCTTCGAACACACTCTCAACGCCGGTGAGCATTTGAACATTTCGTGGGAATGGCAAGAACACTTCATGGGAAGTGTAATTTAACTTTCGCCGAGTATAGGCGGCACATGCAAAAGCTGCAGTGAATTGCTCTACAATCCTATGCCCTTGATTACATTTTTCGACATTTCGAATGTAACGGGCGTCGTTTTGTATTTTCACGGCCAGAAAATGAGGGTGTTGTCGATTCTTGTACATTGGCACCATTACAGTAAACGTTTAGCTCTTCGCTTTTCTCATGCGTTAAGAAAAGAGGATTGCGTCTTGGTGGCGTTAAAGTACATTTCCCCGCCTATTTTCCTCCGACCTCATTCAATTTCTTGGTGTCTGGATGTCCTTCGTTCATTCTGCATTGTGGCTTGTTGAAGGAGAATGAGTGACATAGGGTATCATCTGCAAATGAATAAATAGGGTTTCCTGTCACGCACAGAAGTTCGTTAATCAACTCGAAGAAAAGAGGAAGAACTAATTACGGGCTAATTGGTTAATCACTAGAAATTGCCGTGCACATGAGGAAATCCGCCCCTTTTTCATTTTCCCATCTATATATTAAGACTGCAAATGTAGAGTGTAACTGATTCGTGAGTGACCTCACCTAACCGCTATATTACTTTGTGTCTTAACAGTTGCTACATATATTATGTCATCTTTATAAAAACAAAAAAAAAAGGAAGAAATAAAACGAAAGAATTCATTTATGTAAAAATGAAGAAGAAAAAAAGAAAATTTTCTTTCCAAATCAACACAGGATAAAATACAATTGAATTTCCTTTCAACATTACAGCTAAAGCTGTGAGAGGCAAAACATATTGTTTGCCTAATAAATGAGTTGTATTTAAATGGATGATAAAATGATAAATGGAAATATATGTAAAACAGGAATAAAAGAAAAAAGTTTTAGTTTGATTGTTAACATCTTAATTTCTCCAGTCATTAGCTTCTTCGGTTGAAGGCAAGCAGCAACGAAGAATGAAACAAAACAAAAAATACAGTAAATCTGTATTCATTTTAGAACGAATTTGAAATACTTATCACGACTCAAGAGTGTATAACTAAAGCTCTTACAGTGAATCAATTACTATGCTTATCTAAATCTAAGAACCGCTCTAACAAATATGCGATAGAATAGACTCGAGGCCCCGATCCTAACTTTACGTGAAGATTATTGCAATGGAAATAGTTTTGTTCAGATTTGCTTTCTATTCAGTCCCTCAGCTATTTTGAACGTTTGGACGTAGGTAAGTACATCGGAGACATTTGAAAAAATTAAATCAAAGTATCGTCCGTTTGAAATTGCAAGCGATAGCCAGATTTGATCGCACTCAAAATTTCAGCCAAGAATTCCTGCCCGACGCATTCATTCACACAATCACAAATCGTAAACGAAATGATAAAATTATCATAGTTTTCCTTCTCTTCTTCTGGTGAGAATGAAAGACCATCGTAGCAAACTGTATCAAAAGAAAACGAAAAAAAAAAAAAAAAACGAAAAGAAAAGAAAAGAAATAAAGAAAAGTTTATGACACAATTAACGCATTGCAGTATTAGAGGAATTGCTGTCAAAAAGTTTTCCATTTGAAGTTGGCCGAAAATGCTCTTGTGTAGTTTCTCTACATTTTATATCCAAGTTATCTGTCGGTGTTGTATGTAAACAACTGACTTGAAGAAGTCTTTTGTAACTATTGTTATATATATATGTATATATATATATATATATATATACGTAATTAGAGGGAGAAAAGAGAATAGTTTTTTGTCTTTGTGCGAGTAAGAGTTCAAAAATTTTTTTATTTTTTTTTTTATTTACCCTACATGAGAGCATATCGATGATAAGATTGGATGTGGAAAAACTTGAATACTTTATAAAGCGCAAATTAACGTGCTAGTCATACTACCCATGGATAACATAGATTTTTAGTAAAAAGTTGTTTGCATAAGAATTCTTTCCATATCAAATCTCAAGCTGTTTAGCTCATTTATTATCACTCACTTATCAAGAATGTGATGATAAATGCGAATTTAAATAGTGAAGACACTCAACAACTTTCTTATCAAGATATCGTTCAAAATACTTGTGTGGACACCTCATGAATCTATTTGAAAATATCCTTTAAATGATCTAAGAAAAAATTTCAAATTTCGTTTTTCGGAACTATTTCTACCTTTCACTTAGGTACTTATGTAAAATCTTATAAAGGACACGATAATGGTAGGGCTGGGGAAAATCAATTCGACAATCGTTTTCGTATTACTAAAAGATGGACATTGCGGGCACATCCAGTAACTACATCATATAAGTTATGCTTAGGTATTCAAAATTTTCTGATGTCCAATCTCTCCTCGTGCAGTTTCAAAGGTCCTTTTTTCCTGAACTGAAACGTAATGCATGAACGAAGCTTTTTGGAATGGTCTGTGGAAAGGAAGCTTTTTGAACGGTTGCATCTGCCAGCTATACCGTGTTATTTACACGATATTGCCCCGATGATTAGAAATGTTGTTTGGGTGAAAAGTAATCAACATAGCTCAAGATTTGTGACTTAAGTTTTAAGAGCGTGAAACCGCTGTTAGTATCTTGCTGCTCATGCTACTCAGTCTAGTTCTACTGCTTTTACTAACAAGCAATCTAAGAAATCTTATTAATTTCATTACTCTTTCTAGTTGTGTTACTTGCGCTATACCCTAACAATCACTCACAATTCTTACAAACCTCTCAATAATACTTTTTGCTTGACTTACTCTTATCGCTCTTATCATTTTTATAAGCCTTTCACTTACTGTTTCTCTCGTTATCATTCCTAACAAATCTGGTATTTTCTGTATGCTTATTACACATACATACTTATCTTAATATTTAATCTGACTGCCTATTTTTTCTATTTTTATTATGCTTACTATGTTCACCGAAATCAATCATGTCATCAATCGACTTTTCTTACATATTCCCATCACTTTTATTACTCTTATCGCTTTCACCAAACTTACTACGCTTACTGCTCCTATGACTCTTACTCTCATATTTGACTTGACTGCTTCTATTTTTCTTTCCATTTTGAAAGCTTTTTTCATCATTTTTGCTCTTCTTACTATTCTTTCTTTCACTCATTACTTTATGCCTTTATTGCCCTTTATATTTTATTTCCACTATTCCCGCCACCACTTATTCACTTTAATATTCTTATTACTGTCCTATCACTGCTTTGCGTGTATTACATTTTTTAAGATGAGCCCATATTTGGTAACAAATTTTAAGTTCATTTCTATTCATTAAGCTTAGGTTACATACACTACTTGTTGTACAAGCGTATGTTAGGTTTGTGCGGACGGTTGTAACACCCAGAAGGACTTGACATAAAACCTTTTAGATAAGCTTGTCAGTCCGTCGGTCCATCTTGTGTTCTTGTGTGCAATGCACAGACCGCATGTTTGGATGAAATTTGCTACACCAACTTTCTTTAGTCCAAGGACGAATATTGAATTGAATTGGTTCAGATCGGTACATTTTTTCCTGTACTTCCCATATAGTCTTAGTTTGAAAAATCCTTATATGGAAAAAGTGGGAATATGCAGCTGAGTAGTAGTACTTTGACGTTTTAAATTAGAATTAAAAATTTCGTTCGACTGGATCGGGTTTTTTTAACCCGTTCTCACATAATCGTTCCTACGAAAATTGAAGCTTTGCCTGGTAAAAAGATCTAATTTTCAATATTTCGTGATAAAAATTAGTTCATAATAGTAAACTGGCAAAGAAATCAATATTGCCAAGCTTGGACCACGTAGGTCCACATTTTGGATACGACCGCATATAAGGATTCTCAAGAAATGTATGGTAAAGTAGCCTCAATTTAATGTATAACGAAAATTGACTCTTGATAGTAATTTGATATAAAAAGCTACACGAGTCTATTTCTTCAACCCCACTCCATATAAGGTTTCTCATGAAGAGTATCTTTTTCAGGAAAAGATTTCTGTTTTAATATTTTATGATGAATTTTGATTGGGTCATGGTAGCAATTTTGCAAAAAAATGAACGCCACAGAATTTGGATCACATCGGTCTGTTTTTCATACCCTAATACATATAGGGGCTATCACGAACAGCAAACCTTTATATGAAGAGAAAGCTTAACTTCTAGTTGCTTTTATGAGGCAAAGTGGAAAACAATAGAATTTTTAGGATGTAAGTTAAGTTTGCTAAACTTGGACTACGCCATGTGATGTCTTGAGCAAAGTCCATATTAACGGGCTTTCATGAAAATAATATATACTTTTTACTAAGACGAGTGAACAACAAGTATTAGGCGAAGTGGTGTACAGTATCAAACGGTCGGCCTTGCCTTGCTATAATGCTCTGGCTTGCTATGAACTTACTAACGAACGCTTCTAGAATATAATCGAATTCGATGGTATTATAAAAGCGACCACAACTTAGAGTTTTTTTTTTATTTTAATTTAGTTATAACTTAAAATTAGTCATACAACGGTATCAGCGACGCTTTTGACTAGAATCTTGTTTAGTAGTCTACGATCAAAATATTCCATCGACATGACAGTGTGCGACTTAAGACATAAGGCAACTGTAAATTTTGCAAAAAACCGACTTTTTTTGTTTATTGCCTGGAATCCTTTAAATAGTTAAGAACGACATTTGTGGGCGTGACAACATTTATAAAATTTGTAAAAGGTCAAAAAACTTCATTGGAACGACAATATACGGTCAATATATTGGATGTTGTTTAAATTTTAAGAGGAAGAAATATTATAAAATCTAGTGCCATAATCAAAGGTATTAAAAAAAGAAAAACAAAAACAAAAACAAAAAAAAAAGAAACGTAAAACACTAAAAAAAAAACTCTCAAAAAAATTCTCAACATATGCGTTAAATACGAATACAATTTTTATGTGTGAAAAATGAAAAAAAAAAGCATTGCTTCGCTCCTTCTTTTTGACTTCCTCTTCCTGTGTGCCTCTAAATCAAGATTCATATAAAGCATTACTTAGAAAAAAAAAAAAAAAAAAAAAACTGTTAAGCTACACAAGGAAAGAGAACTCAACTATTATTAACATTTTGCAAACACAAATGCACACACACGCATGCATACACGCCAAGAGACAAACATCTTTATTCTCTGCTCCAGTTGCTAGGGATTAAAAGCAAAATTGTACATATTCTACTTTTTCTCTTTTATTTTATTTCATTTTTTTTCTTTTTTCTTCTTTTCGTTATTGTTTTTGTTTTCTTCTTAACTGCAAAGAAATGAAAAAGTGGAAACTTTTTCGTTGATTGTTTTGTATTTTTTCCCTAAACACTAGCTACCATAATAACAACGGCAACAACTATAATAGAAGTGAAAGAAAAGCGACTCTTTAAACATGGCAGAGTTTCATTCTTTTTAATTTTTTTCTCGTTTTCTTTTTTATTGTTTAGATGTTGTTTATACTGAAGACTTGTTAAACGAAAGAAATACAATAAGAAAACTTGAGAACATATACACAAAATGAAAAAAAAAAAAAAAAAAAAAAAAAAAAAAAAAAAAAAAAAAAAAAAAAAAACAAAACAAAAACAAAAAACAGAAAAAAAAAAAGATTGGATACCAGTGTAAAAATCTTATTGTTTGACGGTGTATGTGAGTATTTACGAATACACATAAACGTATATACATATGAAACTTAATTCTTTGTTGTTTGTTTGCTCTGTATTTTTATAGTTTCGGTTACTTTGCTTCATCAACATATTGTGCGCATATACATACAAATGCAATATACACATAGATATACATATATATATATATATATACAAATATGCAGAGATTGTAGCAAACGGTGGCAATGCGTATAGTATTAGTCATCATGTTATAGAGCGCCATCTATATACAACTTGATATTTCTTTCATTGTATTGTGGAAACCAACAATAATACCATTACTATCGCCAACATCATTATCATCATCATCATCATCATCATCATCATCATTATCATCATGATCATCATGATCACTTCATTGTTGTATGGAAGTAAAGGTATTGTTGTTACTATTTTTGCATTCTCTATGCTAAGCGAACTTTATTTAATTGTTTGTTATTTATTGTTTTGATAGATGCGTTTTTCTTTTTGCTATTGTTGTTGTTTTTGTTCGTACAAGCATTTTGAAAAAAAAAAAAAAAAAAACATTTGATAGGAAATCAAAGTTATAAATCAATGTAAATGGAATACCATTTCTTACGCAACTTCATAGTGCATTTAGAAACAACCTTTACATTACCATTCTCATCCATTCGATTTCGATTTTTGTGACCAATCCATTCTACAAAACAAAAAACAAAAACAAAAAGAAAAAGCAAATAGCGAAAAAACAAGCATGGAAACTGTATTCACTTGAAGCGAATCTTAGATGTCCGCTACTTGCCATATCACCCTTCATATAAAGATCTCTCTTGAAAAAAATGATGATAGCTTGGGATAATTTTTACTTTTCCTTTTGATCCCTTCGGCATAAATCTGAAGTGGGCGGCCTTCTTTTTCTTTTTTTTCTTTTTTTTTTCTATAAATACCCTCAGCTTTTGAAATTAAGCTAATGCTACCTTGGGGTAGTGGTTAGGAATGTTTGAGTCATTGACTTTTAAGTTTTCATTCCGCATGCAAGCGATAAGAGAAGAAGAAGCCCACCGACGGACAATAGTGAAAAGGGGAAAAGTGTAGTTAAGCAAGCTTAGCCTCATGTCAGATGAGTAAGATGAGTATCTCATATCTTAGAGATATAACACTAATACGCGAGCAGACTACTTTATAGCTTTGAATAAAAAGAATACGGTTTGAGAAAATTCTGAAAATTTCATATAAAAAAAATTGCAATTAAGAATTTGTCATATACGAGAGACTGGATGCGTTGGAAACGTAACTGACTGAGTAATAAATAAAAACTTTGCATAGAACTAATCCCCGCTCCTGTTTATATGAATTGAATTCAAGCGTAATTTCGATGAGCGCATGAAAAATGCGCTTAAGGAAAATGCATGCAAATCTTAATTCACGGGATTTTCAAGCCGGAATATTTGTGGCTTCCACAAACGGAATAACAAAATTAATAGATTACTCGGCTTCGATGGTAAGTAGGAGGGACGGACGCAAAAGATAAGAATGAGTGCTTTATTAGTTTTAAAGAAATTTTTCTCCTTCTTTTTCTTGTTCTTAATTAGTCACCTGTAAAGAGAAGAAAGGCTACAAGCCCGGCAACAAACAATGTCATCTATTCAAGCTATCAAGCTATCTAAACTCGAAGTATTAGGTATGAAGTTTTTGATTTCCACAATATCATCTCAATCGAGCTGAGGTCCTTGCGGAGGTCTACTAAGATTGCATTCATATATCAAATTTTTGTTTGTCAAGTTGTTGGGAAAAAATCACATGAGCGCAGCAGCAGTATACTCCGTTTGATTAGCTACAGCAGGCAAATAATAGCGATAACGTTAGTTAGTCTCGATGTATGTGTTCGTGCATTAGTTACATATCAACCATGAAGAAGACACAATTGAATTTCTGAATTGCTAAAGTATCACAATTTCCATAATACAATTGAAAGGATATCAGCGAAGAGTGCCTTCTTTGCTTGTTGCATACGGAATGATTAACCTAATAGTCGGTTCAATGGATATATGTGCATATATATATATATATATATATANATATATATATATATATATATATATATATATATATATATAAGGAAAGCAAAATAGGAAAATGCGTAAAAAATTGTCTTTCGGGTGTGTGCGTGTACTTTATATGTGTGTATAGGAATATCTTATTTTTCATAGCATTGTTGTAAACTACCCGCAGAGAAGCTTTTAACTTTTAAACTTCGGTTAAAAGATTTTCTCGTTTTTTTTTCTTTTTTTTTTTTGCTTCTCAAAATTTTTTATCGTCTTTATTTTCTGGTTTACTTTGAAAAGAATTTCTTGATGTTTTTAATATTTTTTTTTTTTTATTTCATATTGTTCAGCTTTTATTGGTTGTTAAGTCGGAACGTGGGAAATTTATTGCATGTCAGTCGAACTTGTTTACCAAAAAATCAAGTTATTATTTGCCCGCAAAATAACAACAAAAGTAAGCATAACTTAAAAATGCAAAACAATTTCAATAAAAAACAAGTAGGAAAGTTGTATGTCGACCGGGACCGAATCTTGTACACCCACCACTCTAGTCATTTTATTGTACTCGCAGCGCGATAAGGTAAAATACGATGCAACACAATTGCTTTTGCTAGTTATTATTACTCAGATCAGTGTTAAGGGGTCTTCGACGTTTTAGATGCCTTTATATACAAATAGTGTGCATGTTCCATTTTTGGAACAAAAAAATCTTTACAATAACATGAAAAACCAAATCAAAGTATGTTTTTTGCTTATTTTACAATAATAAGGGGGCGTGTTCAATTTTTTCCCTTTTTACGTGGAACGTGCAAAATAATTTTCAACATTTTGTCTCGTTTGTCTTGTCTATAGAAGATTTAATCATTTTTAGTTTTGCGTGGGCATGGCCGATTTTTTTTGTATTTCTTCAGAATGAATATTAAATATGGTCCTGCATAAAATAAATTTAAAAAACTTCAACTCTATCACCTAAGTAAAAAAGCTACAAATTTGTCCTTAGAGGAACAGAGTGGCTTTCAGTTTATGTTTTACTGTAAGCGTGTCCTCTAACCAATTTGACTCATTTTCGATGCCAAAGTGCGTGCGAGAACTTCTGACCAATTTGAAATCGACCAAGAGTCGCATTCAGTCAGACGTACAGACGGATAGATATGAATAGATAGATCGGTTCAGAATTTGTCGCTGATCTCGCAAGCTTTCTTTTGCTACGTAAATACGAAATTTCTAATTTCTCTTAACATCGTGTAAGACTTTTGTTTGCTGTAGTTATGTTTATGGACTTGCCTGCTGGTATGGTATCCGCTTCCAGTTACAATCTTTAGCATCCAGTTGAATACATCCGAATACCTAGTTTTTTCATTCTCCATTTGACGACTTTTAACATCGGATGGATGGACAGACGGACAGAACGATTAAAAACGTAAGTCTGCTGTGTACATTTAGGCGCTACAAAAGAGCTAAACAAGTAGTGCATGTGCGTGTAACCTTTGGAGATTGCTGAAGGTGTGGCAAAGCCTGTACTCAGTCATTTAACCGATCCGAGAATATTTATTTTTTAAATAGATTAATTTAATACTGGATTTTGGCAAGAGATGAGATTGCACCTGATTAAAATGAAAGCAGAAAAGTACGAAAAAAATGTCGTGCGAAAAACTAAATATGCTTCGTTGCTAGTAATAACCAAAAGATTATTTGTGCACTTTTTTGAATTCCGTCCACAAATGTCGAAAACATTTTGAGTTTAGAGGGGAAAGGCTTGTAGTCATTACTTGCTAGATTTAAGAGAGCTTTATAAGATCAAACGACAGGTAATGCACGCAGTTCACTGCACTCTACCTTTCTATAGTTTTAAGAGTTTCTGTTTAAGCCATCACTAGCCGTAATAGGTTGAGTCCCTAATAAAATAAAATAAAATAAAAAATGTTCTTCTCATTGCTTTGAATTCAGTTAAGTTCAACTTTCCTACGCGACCTTCTAAAAGATGGAAGTTTTGTCGAACGAATGTACGTCGCTGTTGTCGTTGCGTTTTCCTTTAGCTTCATTTTCCTTTTACCGTTCAGTTACCGATAGCTTAGCAAGTTGACATTTGAAGTTGTCAAAGGGCCAACTGTTTTATGCCGATCAGTGCGTGCTTGTATTTTTGTAACGGGAAAAGAATGTTTTTGCTCTCGTTTGTTTGTTGTTAAAGTCTTCCTTAGAGAATCGACTTCAACGTATCGAATAAGTTTTCTTGAAGTAGTAAGTAGGCTGGCTGGCTGCCTTGCCTCGTTGATATATTTAAATATGTATGTGTATATGTATGTGCGTGTGCGTGTGCGTGTGTGCTTGTATGCATATATAAAGGAGTCACAATATATGCCATTTTAGTTCACTTATACGAATTTGATAATAAACTTTAACGCATGATATCACTTAACAATTTAACATCTATTTCTCTTGGCATATGAAAGTCAATTTTCGAGATTTTATAATAATTAAAAAGTTTTAAAAACAATTTTAATCTGTAAACTTTTTTTGTTTACGTTTCTTTTGATTATATTTTGCCTTTGTTTTAATTCTTTGCTGTTTTGATTTAATATTAAAACCTACACAGACATTATAAATATGTCGTAATGTTAGGAAGTTCATGAAGACCTGCTGGTGAATGCTTATTTTAGGTACCAACGTGTATATACGGAAGTGCATATATAGTTATTTACGTTCCATTCTCATTTTTATTTTATTTTTTTTTTTTTAATTTTTTTTTTCTCATTGTTTCCGCCTTTTTAATTATGCTGATATATTAAGTTCGTCGGTTCCTTGATAAGTGATAGGAAAACCAATAGAGGAAAATATGATGCGGAAAATACTTGGGCAAAATGTAAACTTAAACACACATCTAAATTGACCAGGCCTTCGTATGCTTGGCATCTTCTGACTCCATGAGGCGTGAAACTCGCGTTACTCGATAATAAAACCAGAGCGTAAACAAGAGCGTGAAGTTTATAAGTAAAAAATTATATAATTAAAATTTTAGTGATCGATGATCAGTTTCAGTTTTCACATCAGTTTTCTATGCCATAAATTTGAGTAAACAAGCAGATAATCTCTTATCATATATATATGATTTAGGACAAGCTCCCAACCTTGGGAAGAAGTTTCGAAGTAAAAATTTTAAAAGAAGGCTTAGGATTTTTAAAAATTTTTGTTTTTACTCAATAAGTTTTGTGAATAGAAAAATAATGACAAGTGAGAAGGTAATCTTAACCAACCTGCCCCTATGCGACTACCAAATCGCATCTGGAAACGCTTATTAAAACCTGTAGGTAAATAAGACTTTATTCTATTCCTTGAATTCTTCTCTAATTTAAAGAGAATGCTTGCAGAAGTCTTTTTTTCCTTTCGGAAATCTATTATAAAGCAACGATTTATTTTTTTTCAATTTCGGTTCCATCGCCATAGTAACTCCACTAGTTTATTAGTTTGGTCAGAGGGTAACCGAAGGTGCCACACGAAGATAGATCTTTGCTGTCTTTTCTCTAGCATTTCTAGCCTTTCCCTGCAAGTATTACAATTGCTTGAATGCAACTCTGGTCTCCTCTGTTCAGAAATAATCATGACATTGGGTGTTATGTCACACAAATGTTTTGAAAATTAGTTTAAAACTTTAATATAATGAAGCAATCATTGCTCGAGTTTAACGCCATATGCTGTCGTAATTGAGCGACGTCTAATAAAAGCGGGTGTCCTTAGACCGACTTGGACTTCTCTAAAATTTATTTCTCTTTCTTTTTGCAGATGATTCGTTGCTAAAGAACTTTTCTTGTGAACGCATTGTGAAAGAGTTTTGAAGAGCTTTTCGCATTAATCCATAAGATATTTAGAAGCATAATCCCACTTACCCATCGAAGTTATTTACGGTATTCTTGGCAGATAGGACGAAAAGAAAAATTAGGGGGTAAGGAACGCCCAGTTGACTACATTATGTCTCTAAGCTCAGCTGCAATACATAATACATATCTGCCCTAATGATGAAAGGCATGCAATCTTTGTAAGCTATCAAAAATATTTAATTATTTTGTTGCAAGTTTAATGCGTTGCGAATGCATAAGAATTTCTGCGAAATTTCATCAACGACCTAAGCCTTGCATTAACGAAACTTTAAATTTTGAAAGACTCTTTGAATACTTTTACTAATTGGGTGAATACTTGGAATTCGACTTAAACTCTAAACAAGGATTCTCGTGTATTTTGCTTAACGATAAAGTCAATGGTTAAAAACGAGATGCAAAGCAAAAAAACAAAAAAAAAAAAGGAGAAAAAAAACGAGAAGAGTAGATATTGTGCATTTGTTAAAACGAACTTGCAACAACAACAGCAACTGTAACAACAAAATGCGCAAACACACACACACGCACGCATGCACACACGACCATGCAAATAAAAACACAAACTTTGTATGAATTTGTGAATGTTTATTATTTTGTAGGCTTCGGGCATAAGTTTCGTCATCATTTTGCTACACTTCCCTACATATGCTTGAAAATACAGAGAAAGAAAATAAAAACTACTACTATAACATGAAATATTATAGCGCAAGCAACAACAACAACAACAACAACAACAACAGCAACTATAAAACAAGAATCCAACATTCGAAAAGAGGGCCAAGGCAGTTTTCATACACATATAGGTATACGTACGTACATATGTTTATGTGTGTTTAATATCATGTACAGCATCATTTAAAAAATAGTTTCTGATGCAATTCTGGAGCTCAGAAAAGTAGATTGGATTGAATTGGATTGCATAGCAGCATCGTATAGCAGTAGCAGCATCTCATGGCAATGCATTGCAATGCCTTGCTGTTCACTCACTCTATCTGCATCTCTCTCCCTCGCTCTTAGCTGTCGTTATTGCCGTCGTCGTCGTCATCGTCATCGTCATCGTCATCGCCATCGTCATCGTCATCGTCATCGTCATCGCCATCGTCGTAGTAGTCGTCGTCGTCGTTCTTTCTATATTGCATATGTTGAAGGCATATGTATATAAATGTACATAAGTATGACTATATGAGGATTTTCTCGTCTTTTATTTCCAATTCGTTGCATAAAAATACTTTCGTTAATGTTTTTTTCTGCCTGCCTGCCTGCATGAGTGTGCGTGTGTGTGTGTGTGTGTGTATGTGCGTGTCTGTGTTTGTTTGTGTGCGTGCGTATGATGTTTTTTTCTTTAGGTTTTCTTCTTTTTTTTTTTTTTTTTTATTTTTTAAGAATGTTGCAATTATTACTAATCGTAATATTCTTCCAAAAAGCAGTTATAAAATGCATAAATTTGTTATTATGCAAAAAACGTATGTTAATATTTTCCTATGTTTTCTTTTTTCTCATTCTTTAAAATGGAAATTTACTATGCGTGCAGTAGTAGTTCCTCTGTAGAAAAAAAAAAAAAACACGTTTAATTTTCAGGCTAAAAAGTGCTTGGCTGATTACGACAAAAAAAAAAAAAACAAAAATATAGGAAAATAATGTTATTCTACATTTTCTTTATGCATGTGTATGTGCATTGTGCGCATTTTGTTTCACTACAATATATTAAAAAGATAGAGAGTGAAACAGAAACAGAAACAGAAACAGAGAAGAAAAGAAAAGAAAACAAAAAAAAAAACAAAAATATAATAAAATAAAACATAATTATGGGAAAATTAATTAAAACTCAGTTATGATGAATTTTATTAAATTTTTCCGCTAACCTATGAAAATGTGAGCCTGCCGCACTATAAGTCGCGAGGACATCAAGCGGTCTTTATTGCTAAACTCATCTTAAAATTATTGAATTAATTTCCTTTTTTCACACACACACACACACACACACACACACACACAAACACAAGTGTAGACACACTATATATATATATATATTGTAGTGTTGATTCGGGGAAGAACAGTGTCTCAGGTTCTAGTCATTAAAATGGCGTTTGCATGAATATGCTCTTGACCCTTTTCACAATAAAAGAAATTCACGTGCACAGGCTCGTGAGAGAATAAAAGAAAGCTTCATAATAGAAAGAAAAAATTTGGAAAAGAAAAACTGAAAGAAATACCAGATGGAAACTTAAGTTAAGCTTTGAAAGGAATCGTAGAAAATTTACTTCTCGATCAGTTGAAAGCTCACACAAATAATTCAGAAAAGGGAAACTTGAGCATTCATGGTCCCCATATGTTAATGACTATGTTGCTGTCAAAGTCAAACCTTTCAAGGTGAAGAGTTATATATGTTGAGATCAGCTTAACGTTATATCTAAGGGCAGTTTGTACTACTGTTTGTATGCTAACCAAGTGGAACCATTACAGGGGAAGCTAGGTCGACTTTTTCCAACAACATTCTTCATTTTGCTATAGAACGCAAAGCTTGCATCCTATTTCTTTCTACATCAACTTACTATTATGGAATTGTATATGAAAAAATTAGACCTCTTTGCAAAGAACGGCTTACTTTTCGTAAGAATGATTGTGAGCAAGAAGTGCAAAAATTGTGCTACGTTTTCAAAATTCGGGATAGTTAAGTTTTATATCAAACAGGGTGGACATATGGATCAATTTTCATTATAAAATATTAAAACCTAGACTTTCCTGCCCTAGAAAACAAAAATTTTCGTTACAAATCCTTATATAGGATGCGATCTGAAAATAGGCGCACGTCGTCCAAATCTTATAGAGTTAATTTTTATATCAAATTACTGTTATGGATCAACTCTCATCAAAGCATACGCGGCTCATCATAGGCGCGGATGATCTAAATTTGATGCAGTGGATTTTTTTTATCCTAACTTATTATTATGAGCTAAGTTTCACTATAACATGTCGTGCAAATGGTCAATTTTCGTGAAAATCTATGTGTAGGGTATGCTCCCAAAAATGGGCAGATATGATCCAAATTTGATGGAGTTAATATTTCTATCTTAAATTACTATTATGACCCGATTTTCATCATGAAGCATAGACAAGTAAGTACTTTTGTCATATAAACTTCAATTTGCGTTATTTGGGGAGGGAGGGAGGGAGGGGTTTCAAAGTATTGTCCCATTAGGTCCAATTAGGTGCTTCTATTTATTTTGAGAATTTTTCACTTGAGAAAAGCATTTATTGAGAAAAATTCAATAAAACAAAAATCACAAAATATTTTTCAGCATTTTCTGCAAGGTTTTCCCACGTTTCTGGCAAAATGGCGTTACTGCGTTGAAAGAACGATCGCAATCCAATCATTGATCCATTTTCGCGCTTCTTTAACTTTGTGAAGCTGCGTGCCAGCCATCCTACGTCTCCTGAGTACGCTGAGTGAAGCCGAACTTCTTATACGAGCTGTAACAGCGTATGTTTGACAACTCTCGCAATAAGTCGACAGAAAGTTGCATTTTGAGTCAGTCCGTGTCCCCACTGTTAAATTGTTGAAAGCAAAATCGATAATTTGCGATATGATGGAAAAGAATCCCCATAAGCTTCTTAACGTTTTTGATGGGCTTTATCTGCAGTTTTCTTCATATAAACAAAAAGCGCAGTGAAGGTCGAAAATGCAATTTTCAGCGCTCGATGCCATTAGCGTTGGCATATGCTGAACAACCCAACAATAATAAATAGAATTTTTTCATGTAGTGAAAGGTCAAAGTCATCGAATTCAAACGTTATGTACCCTGGGATTCCCCATTTCTTTATCATTCCTACCTGAAGAAGTCGTTTCCCTAAATTAATGCAAGCACCCATTAGAGTGCCGAAATACTGGTCCTTAGTCGCTTTTGTCCGGCAAATTTGAAAATTTCAACCTTTGCTATGCCGATGACTTTTCAAAATAGAGTGCTGTATAGGCAGTTGTCGAAAATTTGGACAGATCCAAACCATTTTTTAGTGGCGCTTGTCCTTGAGTCAAAACACGTTAGTGTACAGAATTTGAACAAAATATCACAGAAATTACGACCTTTACGTTGCACGCAAGAGAACAAGACGAACAAAAACACAAAAGCAAGCGTCACATTTATACAAAACAACATAAGTAAGTGTGTAAGTCAGCTAGATGGCTGCAAATGTAATCATCTTGCTCCATGAACTCAGTAATCATCAATTCGTGACACCAACACTTATAAACAACAATTATTATATAAATTTCACAGTGCGGGCAATTTTCTTATACACATATTCAAGAGATCATCGAAGGACTTCGGATTCGGTAGTAAGGCATTCCAATATCTAACAACACGAATAGCAAAAGATCGTTCGGGTGATCGTTCTAGAGAACTGCAGTCATTCTATTAAAAGGCTTGGGAATCGAGATTAAAGGGTTTTGTAGGGGTAGATAAGCGACCTGAACTTTAGATAAGTGGGAAAGGAGAAGCTTAAGAAACCATGAACGAAGGAGGAGATGTGTTTTCTAAATGTGACGTTATAAGCAAAGCGTGTTGTACGGTTAACAATACTTTGAAGCCTATCTATGTTAGACCTTGGGTACCCAGCACAGGCTTCGATACAATAGTTTGCATGTATTATGAGCAGCGAATGAATGCTCAACGGTATGTTTAACTTGTAGAGGCGGATATAAGTTTCGATTGTAGAGTTTTGGAAGCGTAAGACAAACTTCAGCAAAGCAATTGCCATTGTGAAGGCCAAAGTTGAGTTTGTGATCAAGTATTTTCACCCAGTCTTCTGTCAAGCCTGCCTGCTCCACTGGTCTTAACTGTAAACAATTTTCAAGTTGTAGGACAGTAGTAGTTAAGTAGTTACGAAATTATCGTCGCCTTTCACGTTTATACTTTTTGGTACTTCAGTACTGTTTAGTGGAGCCGCCATTCGTACTGACTTGAATGCAAATTTCTACGAATGTTTTCTTCTTCTTGTTTTTTTTTTTTTTTTTTTTTTTTGTTTTTTGTTTTTTTTGCGATATAAGTGAATATATTTAAGGCTACCATTCGTTACATGCATTTATTGTATGGGTGTGTGCACATGTATATAGAAACAAGTAACCAAATGGCTGGCTGACAACAGTTACCAGCTAAAAGGACTTTGACAGTATGAATGGCTGAACATATATGACGCGTCGTTTTTACCCCCAAAGCATTGGGACTTAGCAAACGGAACTAGCTAAAGTAAGAATAGCAATAGCAGTGTAGTTGCGTTACCAATGGCGCTGTGCTAGTGCGGCATTAATATATTTATGTGCAAGCGGATGTATATATAATACATACATACATACATACATGCACATGCACATGCACATGAACATTTATGTCGTGTCGTATGAAAAAAAGCCGAAAAACTGAAACGAAAATATGATGAGAAAGCAAGTGTCACAGCACATCACAGCCAGAAATGTTCAGAAGAAGCTTAGTTGAAATCAGAAATGAAACACTAACGTGAACAACACATACGAAATATAAATCCAACACTAACACAGTCAACTTTGGCCAAATATAAACATATATATATATATGTGCGCCATTCAGACAACCAGTCAACCCTCCGTTAAACAAGCCAGTGGCTAACGAATGCACCGAATGCCTTGCCTGAGAATTCATCAAATTTATTCAACTTTTAGTTGAATGCTACTGACGGGTACTATGACGCACCTAATGGTGGAAAGTCAGTTAAATTGTATATATGCATCATTGTATATATATATATATATATATATATATATATATAGATATATATGTTCAAAGAAGAATTAAAAAAAAAACAAAAAAACAAAAAAAGAACAAAAAAAAAAAAAAAAAA
>KK502401.1:423886-443514 GCA_000688735.1 Glossina austeni
TACACTTTTTGTTTTTTTTTTTGTTCTTTTTTTGTTTTTTTGTTTTTTTTTTTAATTCTTCTTTGAACATATATATTTATATATATATATATATATATATATATATATATATAGATATATATGTTCAAAGAAGAATTAAAAAAAAAACAAAAAAACAAAAAAAGAACAAAAAAAAAAACAAAAAGTGTACACACAGAGATACATAAATGTAGAGACAGACAGACACATTTAGTTATGCTGTCATAGAAATCCATGATGACGATGATGATGATGATGATGACGATGATGATGATGATGATGATGATGCAACGATGATTTAAAAGCATCAACATCAAAGATGACATGCCTAAGTTTCAGGCATTCATATAAACACACACAGACATACATGCATGCCAATCACGCCAAGTTTAAAAAATTTCTCGTACATGGGTGTTGTTACTTGCTTTTCTTTTTTTCTTTAATTATTACAAAATCTGGCGAAAAGGCAGGTTATGTGGGCCATAATTGGAAACGAAGTTTAATGAGGAAAAGCGCTACAATGCTACTCTTCAATTTATTGTTATTCTTATTATGTTGCCTATGCCGGTCTCCTTATAAATAGAATCGAATTCATTTACGTTTTGGTTTTTTTCTTTTTTCGTTTTTTTTTTTTACATCTCATCTCGATATCAGTGAACCAAGTAAGACAAGGTATTCAATTTAGTCTCTTTATGCGAAAGCAAATTATCCAGCCGCAGACATTAAGTAAATGTTTAAAGGTCTATGCTTTTATGGGCGCACTGTTTCAAATATTACATTTACACGCTCGTGCAGAGACATACATACATACATGCATACATACATACAGACGTACACATGCATATATATAGAGAGATTTATTTTCATTATATGTACGATAGGAATTAGGTTCGCAACTTGTGTTATAGTCAGTTATAGTCAGTGCCCTGTAAAAAAGCCTTCAATCAGAAACTCACTCGTCTGCATTACACAACGCAGTTGATTTGACTATAATTTGAAAATATATGAGATTTTTCAGTTCATGCATTCATGATATAAGAATAACTTATCATGAATTCATTCAGTCAAACAACAAACCGAGCATATATATGCATATGCATGTGTAAGTTAAATCATCTAAAAAGTACTGAGCTTAGGAAGTTCAATTTCAATATAGGTTTTCGTTTTATTTTTTCATTTCATATTAAGATATATCTGCTCAAGCACATCGGAGGATAAATAAAGTTACCTATGAAATATGGCTCAGTATTTTATTAATTACGATACATATACAATATATATATATATATATATATATAAAAATATAATTATATCATTGCCGCAAAAACAATCAGTCAGGCAGGCAATCAGTCAGTCAGTCAGTCAGTCATACAGTCAGTCATATCAATCATGTAGCATTGCTTGTTTATTCGCTTGCAAACATCAGCAGCAGCAGTTCTGTGCGGTCTGGCTTGGATTTCATTTCAGAGACCTTGGCCATTAATTAGCCGCGGAATTTAATTCCGTTTGCATAATTCACACACAAAAATTGCTTGATTTTTCTCTACCTCACCTCCCCTCCTCACCACTCTTTATATACACCTCCTTCTATTTCTCTATCTCTCCGCTACTTTCTCTTGTTTCCCTCTTTCTCGCTATCTCTCAAACCAATTACCATTCACAACGCATATCCGATTTTTCCTAGGCACCCCCGTTATTACCTACTACTGTAAGAAAATCCCATTCGGTATTCTACAGCATTTGTAGCTATGAACAGAAGTTTTGTTTTGCATATAAAACGTTTGACTTTTATAGAAAATTTATATATATATATATATATATATATATATGTGTGTGTGCGCGTATTTATGGAAGCGTAGTATGGTGTGCATAGTTGTGGTTGTGTTTAGTTTGGAAAATATTTGCAGAGAAATGCTTATTCATTTATTTATATTTTATTTTATTCCTTTTCCGCCATTTCGCGCTTTTTGCTAAAGTTAAAAAAGTATAACAGTGCGTGCGTGTGTGCGTGGGTTGATGTATATCCATGTATGTATACGTGCATGTAAAAGACTATGCATATCTCTAAATATTGCTTGTATGAGTGTGTGCGCATTTAGTGTTGCGCGAGTCCATGTGCGTACCCACAATGTATACACATATATATGTAGGTGTGTGTGTGTGTGTGTGTGTGTGTTTTTAGGAAATGTGTTTTACATAGAAAGTTTAACAATTTGTTATCCGTATAACAAGACAAGAAACAATTTATATATAAAATAACAATAAAAACAACAAAAAATTTAAATAATCCATAAGCTCACACAGAGACCGATGCGGCGATACTCGCATCCTCTATAGAAACAAAAATTTAGCATAAATTAATTTTAACACGATATGAGTCCTTAGTTATCCATCACCTTGATCGTTATTTTGACAGAATAAAAAGAAAAGGAAAAAACAAAAGTTAACATGACTATGACTATGACTAACTTAGTTCCAATACCTGGGCCCATCGGATATTGGGATACCCTTAGTCTGCAATGTAGTACGACAACCGCTTAAAGTCAACTTTCTTTAGTAGAAGTAGTTGGAATTCTATCAAAATAGGATCTAAAGGTCTTTTTTTCTTTTTTTTTTTTGCATCCGAAGCGCTCTTCGTGTCATTGTGACTTTGAAAAAGTGCGACTAATCCGCGAAGCATTTATCTTAACGATTTTTTTTTTTTTTGTAAATTTTCGACTAAACCATAATTTAATAAACGATGAAGACGTTACTTCGGTGTACTTTGTGATGACAAACTCGCTCACAAGAATCGCAAAGCAAAGCATTGGTTTAAAGCTTTTCATCGTGGCCACAGTGAGAAGAGAAATGAATTTTAGCGTTAAAAAATATCGATCTTCTGCATATTAAGGTAAAGAGAGGCCATTATATCGCTTATCGTTAGATTCAGCCTTGAGGCCTTGAGGCTTCTAAATGGCCAGCATGAGATGACGTGTATAAGCATTCGCTGTCACATAACTTGACTGACCCTCAAAATATACCTATGGAATACCAGTATGATGTGCCAAAAGCACTTAAAAAGCAATCGCTTCTCACGGATGTTTAATTGAGGCGTACAAGTTCGAAAGAATTAAAAAAAAAACCGCCTAGTGCAAGAGTCATAAGCCATTCAGCACATTTGATAGAAAAGCTCTACACTTTTAGGGAAAATTGTAATTCTTGAGAAACTGCTTCTAAACCTGACTGCCTTTTGTTTTGTATTTTCTCTTTTGTTTGCTGTTGAGATTACTTTCATTTTAGGTTAAATGAAAACAGAACATACTCTCGCTTTAATTAGTGGCCAACGAACCTTATGATTGATTTACATTTCCCCGTCCAATGAAAGAGAAAATTGGGTGGTGATGAGTTTTTAATGCGCATATATTTGATCGATTCCTTTGAGATGTAACTACCGTTCGATCGAAAATCTGAAAAGGAGAAACGTCTCGGTTATGAGAGAGATGAAAGCGTATATTAAGTTTGTGTGTGGATGT
Organism: Glossina austeni; assembly: GCA_000688735.1. Taxonomy (NCBI): domain Eukaryota; kingdom Metazoa; phylum Arthropoda; class Insecta; order Diptera; family Glossinidae; genus Glossina; species Glossina austeni. The sequence goes on from KK502401.1 coordinate 427,417, forward strand.
GGATGTGTACCACACACATCGGCACAGAAGAACTGTGCGTCTACTTTCCCACCCTGTATTTTTAGGTTCAACCTAAAGCGTGCAACTTTTGAAAATATTTTGATGAAATTTCCTACACCGACCGATCTGCTAGTCCTACGACGACTTCTATTGAAAACGATTCAGCTCGGACTATTTTCTCGACCTGTTCCCATATAACAACTGATGTTCAAAAGTCATTGTACGAATAACTTTATTAAGCGACGTGAGGTAGAGTATTCAATAGTGGGCTTTCTACGAATACATTCTTTTTGAAGAGCAAGGAAGGAGGTCTGAGGAACGGAATAGTATACACTTTTATGTCATTCGACTTTAAATGTAGATGGCCAGTAAAGCTCAGGAGATAGGACTTCACATGTGCACAATCAATGCGGGTATAATGCGGATGACAGGCAACCCATGCATATTTCCCGAAATGGATTCAAATAGTAGCTCGTAAAAAAGGCAACCAAGCATGGCTTTAACATATTAATAAAATATCGCATATCCACGCTGTGTGCATATACATTACATGCAATAATGTTTAAAAATCTTTATGATTAAAACGTGCACGTTTTTTTGTTTTTGTTTTTTTTGTTAATTATTTTGTTAATAAAGGAATGGAAAAAATCTGTGCAGCTCACGGCTGATCCGTCAGTTTACAAAAACATCAACTATCTCCTCATATCTCATTCATATCATATCAACATTTCACACTTCAATCGCAGCAATAACAACGATAATGACAGACGGAAAATTTCAATTTTCATTTATAATTTATACAAACTGGGCGGCCAATGAGCATAACAATATAACTTCGCTTTCACTACGGAACTGATTTTAAACGCTCGATGCTAACGCTATGGCGTATTTTCATAACGAACGTTTCGCTTCTTTTCAGACTATATTGTCGCATTTATTTTAGTTATCTCTGATATTTTATATTGTCACGGGTTTCCATTCGTTTCTTATTTTTTATTTTTTTTTTTTTTATCCATGTGCGTTATAATTATCGGTATCATTGAATGCTGACACCTAAGCCCAACGCATGTTGCAGGCGTTTGCTAATTTATCTAATTTATGTACTTCTTCATTCGGCATTCGGCATTCGGCGTTCATCTTCGGTAAATTTTCGAGATAAGCTTGAGTAAGCCTGAAATTGTTCTCATATAAGGCTCAAAGGCTCGACGAAAGTCATTCTTTGCGACGAGCCCAAGCCCGATTCGTTGAATAGCTTTATTAAAAAGTAAAGTTGCATACTATGCACTAATACTCGCAAAAAGTGAATTTATTTATTCAACAAGTGTGGCCGGACTACAGCAGTCGATAGCTTCGGGCATTAAGCCCGGAACCTTTTCCGGCTCTTTTGTAGCACAGATTCTGCATGTCTTTGGCAAGTTGTTTTTTAAAAAGCAAGAGAAGTCACGAATGAGCCCCGGGTGAGCCCACCATGCAGACTGCTTTAGTTTAGTTTATTAGGCTTTTCCTAAAGATTTTTACGCTTCTCATCTTAAATGGGTTAGGAATTTTTTGTAAGATTACAATATATTGACTTATGCGGCTATGACTATGAGTAAGAAAAATACTCTTATTTTTATTGTGTGATGATTTTTCCATTAATTAATTTTATTTTCAATTACGTGCTTTAATAACAACGCGTACATGTGGTTTTTGTTTTAATATCCGTCATAAAAATATTAAATAAATAAATGAATCTCGTTACAGCGACGCCGAGTGCGCTGACAAACAGACAGACAGAAATATAGGCAAATAAAATTGATAAATGAATTGATAAACCAATTATTAACCAAGAGTTTGTGATGAAATAAATGTTGAGAAATGCTTCTCCTAAAGTAGTCTCAACGATTAGCTATGAATTTCTTTCATATTTTAGGCTGAATCAAGTTTCATCAAGAAATGTATCGCAAACATCTGCATAAATCATTCTATTTGGAATGCGCTCTGTGTTGAATTCGTTTGTCGAAACTGGAAAGCATGGTCGGAGAAAAACCCAACAACTCAGGAAACATATAAAGCAACGCCCAATTTACGTCCTACCCCGCCAGGAATCGAACCTGAATCTTCGGGGGGATCATGACCGATGTCCTAACCACTAAACAGTACGTTAGTAATAATTTCATCCGTTTAAAACCAAAGAAGCAAAAAAAACATTTCCAAATGAAAATAAGTAACAAAACTATATGCGGTCCCGACCGAGCCTTACCCATACAAGCCCATCACCGTTATCTTAAAGAAGGCAAAAAATAAAATTAAGAGAAGTCAATTTTCATGCTTTGTAATTTGCAGTGAGCCAGCCTGACATTTTGCACTTCCAAAATAAAAGTGTTTGGCGCAAGGGCGTGTGGGAATTGCAGGCGTACCCTTTGAAAATTTTGGGTCACTTCCAAATTCTTTACAAAATTTGTAGGTGTTTTGTAGCATTTTCGCTAACGGGAAAATGTTTACCATAAAAAATACATGGTTGGGCGAACGGACAGCTCGTTACACAAGACGGACACGCTTAGGTGCATTCCAAATTTGAAACTGGCCAAGAATTTATACACTTTATCGACTCTTTGAAATTTGTTTCCGCGCGTTTTAAAGATACAAAAATAGAAAAATGTAAGAAAGTTAAATTCGGTCGGGACCGAATCTGTGATACTCACTACCGTTATCCTAAAACAGACGAAACGAGTAAAAGAATTAAGTTTTCATACTCTATACTACGGTGTGGGCGCAGCTGATTTCTTCCATATTCAAAATAAAAGTTTTGGTCATATAGGGATGTGGGTCTTGGGGGCGTGTCCTTTGGAAAGTTTGCGTCAATTCAAAATTCTTTTGCGGATTTGTAGGCGTTATCTTTATTTTCGCTAATGGGAGAATGTTTACCACAAGTACTACAATGTTGTGCAAACAGACAGATGGACAGATGAACAGGCGGAAATGTTCAGGTGTATTCCAAATTTGTAACTGACCAAGAGTTTGTACACTTTATGGGGTTTTCGAAGGTTGTTTCTGCGCGTTATAAAGCTTTAATTTTAAAACACTATAATGATGGGTAGGCGTGGTCAATTTTTTCTATTTGTGTACACGAATGCTACAGCATCGCGCATAGAATATACGTTCAAATTTTTGTACATTTATTTGCTATGGTTTATGAGTAATGAGCAAAACTCCAATTTTTCGTTCCTTTTGCAAAACAGAGTTGTTCTCAGTTTACATTGTTCTGTGGACATGTCCTTCGACCGATTTGGCCCATTTTCGATATCAACCTGAGTGCAAGAACTTCCTACCAAATTCGAAGACGAGAGTTTCATTTTTACGACTAGCAGAACAGACATTGGATAGGCAGACGAACGGACAACCGGACAGACAGACATGCTTAATTCGAGTGAGAATTTGATGGTGATCAAGAATATATACACTTTGGGGTGGGGTCTGTGAAGCTTGCTTCCGGGCGTTGCAAACATTTTGACAAAATGAATATACACCTCAGCCTTCGGTGATGGGTATAAAAAAGACCAGAAAGTTTCGTAGGAGAAGAACAAGTGAGTTTGAAAAAAGTGCGACAACTATATTATCATTTTTCTGGTCATGCACTAAACAGGTGGGAAAGTTAAGTAAAATTTGCAACGTAGCACACCCGAAATTGAGACCTCTGCCCACCGCACATGGATATATATCGGATGTTCTAAACTCTTAATATTTTTATTTATGACGTTCAGAAGGAAGTAGGGAAAGAGAAGGAGATGGGAAGGTTGTTGATCTCAACATAGTGGGCGTGTGACACATGGGTTGATGCCGACTAGGCACTCACTATAGCTGCAAAACACTCCACCGCACTGAGATTTGAACCCGCGATTACTGAACAAAAGAAGAAGAAGAGATATTTTGAAATGTGAAAAACTGACTAGAACCGAAATGTATTAGAATAAGATTTTTTGAAAAAAAAAACAAAAACTACTTTTTACAAGTTACGATTACTGTAATTGTAAAGAGCTGGGCAGTCGACTTATACTGCATATATAGAGCAAACGCATGTGTGCGTTTCTTATCACTTAAAAATAACATACAATGCATTTAAGTTTCGAAACCAAGCTTGCAAGAATGCATTGAAATTTTGTTACTGTGATGCCATTGTGCGGGTCGTTAGAATTACTATAACCGAAACAATGCCACGAAGTTTTTTCCTTTACCTCTTATATGTGGTCTTCTAATAATTACAGGTCACGGGCACATTTATTAAGAAAAAACTGAAGAGTTCACGTAAACTGTTCAAGTCAAGTAAACCAAACGAAAGCGGTGCGACAAATTCTAGTTGAAAGTTGTTCTCTTTTAATAAAATGATCTGAGGAGATGAACAGAGAGAGACACCCGCCCGCCGACTTTCTGAAATATTTGATCCATACTGTCATGTTACTGTTGGTTTCTAATGTTTATAAATTTTCAAATATCTTCTGGGTAAGCAAAAATGAAAAAAAAGAAAAAAAAAAAAAAGAGTAGAAAATATAAAAATAAAGAATTGAATTAATTTGTAAGAATTTTTGTGACGAAATATTGAATTGAATGATGCAGCGGTTCAATCACATTCTAAGCTAATATGCAGAGCAAGGTCTCGAGTTTTTTAAGAGACCGCATCCGATTTTGAGACAAATCGCGTCGTCATTGACGGAATGACGGCTTCTTTCATATTATCCGAAACACGCTGCGTTGCTAATGCGGCAGGATGAAGGTAATAACTATTTGTTGCCGTTCTGCAGCAGTAGCGCCGCCAGTTTTAACTAAATAAAAAGCAATTTTTATTTCCGCTAGGAGAAGTTGAATTTCATATTCATCTCGATTTCCTGCTTTGACGAAGAATGCGGAAAGTTTACTTTCGCCAATGCATCTCATCGTTGGAAATGAATTTGGGATCATCTAGTTATCTTTTCGCCCTCGATCATTTTTAAGCGGAACGATAAAATTCAAAAGTTCAAAAAAAAAAAAAGGAAAATTTCAAAATTTTAATCCTTTTCGTCTATATAATTGGATCGGGTAGATATAATTCTTAGTTTTATTTCGCAGATTTATTTAAGAATAATTTTAATATTATGCAATAGTATTAGTGTTGGGATTTTGTGCATGAATATCACGCGATTCGACTCCACACAAATTATACACGAGTGATAGCCATTTTATTTTTAAAGTAAAATATATATATATATTTTTATTATTTTACTACTTTTTATGAGGATATGATGGCGGTGCGGAATACTGCTGCACAAATGGCTGATAGAGACAGAACTTTTTTTTTATTATAACGAAGCACGTTCCTAGGTTTTTAGATGTGACTGTGTTTACATGTGCATGGATATAAACGTGCGTGGTTTTATATCGAAGCTTTGTGACCGCACATTTGCACAATAGCAAGACTCAAGCGCACACACATACTTCTTACATATGCATACAAAACTTATTTATATCTACGTACGCACCGTCGATAGAATACAAATGATACAACAACAAATAGGCTCCTTGCCTACTTTTTTGGGCCTTTTTACGAAATGGAAGATTTCATTATCGATCTGGACGAGCTTACACATGCTCCAACAATTAAGCAGCCCATACGCGATCAAAGCAAATTTCTGCTTTTTGATGGTGATGGTGATGGTGGCGGGGGTGAGAAATAATGAATTTGTGCGACACTTCATGTCATGTCATAAAAGTATTTTCAACAATTTCTTGCTTAATTTTTTTTCTTCTCCTTCTGTTTTTTGCGTTTTGGTTAATCAAATTCATTCCATTTTATATGTATATGTCATCTTAAGCACATCTGAACCCAACGTTTTGACGGTGGTTTATAGTACACGAGACTAAAGAATTATTTCTCTCTTTTCTTTCGCAACTCGCTAACGCTATCTATACCTCTCTTTCATTTAATGTTCGCGTGCACTGCGACAACATGGTTGTTAAAGATAAATCGAATATGTATTGCCAGTTCAAAATTTATAACATTTTAAACGCGCACACACACACACACATACACACACACAAGCACACAAGCACCCAACCTTATAAACCCGCACACGAACACGCAGAGCGCGTGTCAACATCAATGATAACCGAGAACAGTAGCAGTAACAGTAGCAGTAGCGGTAGTGGTACCAGTGGCAGTAGCAGCAGCAGTAGCAGTAGCAGTAGCAGTTGCAATAGCAATAGCAATAGCAATAGCAACAGCAGTTACATGCGTTGTAGTAGAAGTGGCAATGCTAGCAGGAGCAAATTAGAAATGCAACCGTTTTAAACAGCCTGACAGAATGTCAAGCATCCAATTTGGTAAGCGGCACAGATGTCGCATGCAAATTTTATATATTTAACACAAATAGCAACAGCACCTGAGCAACTCTTATAGAATTGTGTTGTATTTATGTAGATTGGCATGCATAAACAGGTAAACATTTATGTATGCATGCATCCAGATACTCGTATTGTGTTCCACAACATATTTATGTATGAGCTGAATGAACTTGCAGCAGCAAAATTGTGTCGCTGTGCGTTCACGAATCGACAAACGCAATAATGACATATTTTATACAAAACTTTAAAATAAATTTTTGTAAAAAATAAAAAAAAAACTCATGGTTTCTCAAAATAATATTTGATTTTTTTTAAAAATTATTTATTACATAATTTTCAGGTGTATTTTTCATGCATAAATCTTTTAAATATTTTGCTTTCACATTGACTTTAAAAAATCAAGGAGAAGTGTTAACCGACACTTGAAACCGACTTATCATAGAAATGCGTCTTTCCAGGCCAATGTGTGAAAACTTTGATAGTTTTGTTATCCTAGTCTCATACGGATTCCGATGACGCTAAACGCTTTGGTCGCCTGAATTCGTCGGTTGTTCAAAAAAAAAAACAAAAAATAAAAATAAAAATGCGCACAGAATTGGTTTGGAAGACGCAAAAGTGCACTTGCGGTAGATAGCTGACACCCTAAAGAGGCACCATTTTCCTTGAACATTTATTCAAGAGAGACCGCTATTCGAAGTGAATGAGACTCATTTCGAATACGAGAAGATCTCTACTTTTAGCTATTTCAGAGGGCGTCCCCTAAGTATTGGATGATGTAAAAATAAAAAACAAAAAGGAAGTAAAGCACACTGTGTAGTGTTTACATAATCATGATATTCCGCCCATCTCCCTACAGATGATCGTTGCATTGAAACTTGCTTAGTTTTCTGATTTTATATGTAGACATGTAATAGGAGGTCTGTTGATACGACGACAATGTCCGCGCACGTAGGTGTGGCAACAAGACCAATCAAAAATCATTTTGAAAACCATTAAATCAATTATTCTCTTACTCGTGTTTTACGTATTATCGTTTGATCGTTAGAACAACCGAGAGCCTTTCATGCTTCATGCCTCGATCAAGAATATTTACATTTCAAAAGAGTGCCTTGCAGTGTCCCATTGATGGCAAATCCGAAAGACGGGGTCGATCTTCGTTCAAAGAATTCATTTAAATAGTAAAAGAAAGAAGAGAAGAGCACTTTCTTCATCACTTACTTACTTAATTTTATTCTTGTTTACCTCTCATCGACTTTTTCTTTGCTTATTTATTTTTTATTTTTTATTTTTTTTTGCAAGTTTTAATAACAATTTTGAATTATTATTAATTGAAGTGAATAGGGAGGCAAGTGCATACTTATGTGATGGATTGCAATAATGCTCTATAATTATGTATTCGAAACTCATAAAATTCCATTCGCATCCGTGAATTAGAAACAAATTTATGCAAATTGCAAAAAAAAACAATAAAAAAGTAAAGAACACTTAAGTGTGCAGGCATTTGCCACAGTAGTAGGTCAGTCATTCCATACATAATGCGGTGTTTCCAATTGCATAAACTAACGGTTAGAGGGCAAAGGGTCAAACTACCTGCAACACACTGTTGTGAAAAAAAAAAGAAGAAACTAAAATTTTACTTTGTTCCCTCCCATCGTTAGTATAAGTCTGGAACTGTACGGTATCGCTTTTCTTTTTTTTTTTTTTGTTATCTTAAACTTATAATCGAAATAAGATGAGGGCACATATCGGCTTATTTTGCTGCATTAGTCCAATAAAAGATAACTGAGAATGATCTTAAGCGGCGAACGCGACTGTAAATTTTCCAGAAAATCATTCCTTAATAGTCAAGAACGAAATTAAATGAGAATTATGGGCGGGGCAAAATTTTAAGTTCTCGAAAATTTTCCTTTTTTGGCCATAACTATATAGCAGTATATGGGTACTATGAGTCTCGACGGGCGACTTCTCGAGACGACAAGCAAAATAAAACTTGAAATTTTCATACCTTTTTTAAAGAGAAGATCAGCGGTTGAAGGGAAATGCTATTCAATTTATTCAGATATAAAAGATTTTCTTTTCAAAATTGCACTCGCAGTTATCTCGTTGCAGAGATGCAACTTAAATGAACTTTTTTTTCAGGGCCTGGATTCATTGACATAGCTTTAGAGCAGTGGATCCATTGATTACCGTTTTAAAAAATTTTTCAAAACTATTTCTATTTTCTTTTTTTTCATAATCAAATATATGCCTCGCAGCCTTCCCGAATATTATTATGCTTTTACCTATCCTTTCTTCGCGAAAAAGTTATCAAAACATAAAACACTCTTAGTAAGCTATGGTACAGTGGCGTTCAAAATGAATACTACATCCGCAACAATACAGAAGAGCTTCACCAAAAAAAAAGCATCAGAAATTGCGAGAAGGGAAACAGATGGTCTCTACAAAATATTCGTTAAATAAAGCCGCTGTCCGCATGTCCACCTGATGTCTGGGCATTTACGTTTGTGTCTAACCCACAGGTCACAATTTTTGAGATATTTTCATGAAAATTGTAGCACCGAAGTGCTTTGACGCTATTGAAAACGGTTCGCGTCGGTCCTCTTTTTCGACCATTTCCCAAAAACTGTAATTTTGAACATCTTTCAACGAAACTTGCTAACGAATAGTACCCCGACCTTCTAAATCGATATGAAAAATTTGGTTAGACGGTCGTGCTGACAGTTGCAATAAGTTTACAAAAAATATCGAAACTCTGCATATGTACTGATAGTCAATAACTAGCGATTGAGTATAGTGATGACTGCGCTCCGTAACAGAGAAAAATCACAAATAATAAGAGAGAGGTTTCTTAGTGCAAATATTTCTCAAAGTTACATGAAATGTTTATGGAAAAATGTTCGCGATTGACAGTCGTTCGTCGACGTGAGATGATCTACATCAGAGATTTGACTTAAACTGAGTATCGAATTGTACCTTTTGTCTCCTCTGTTAATGAAACATTGGGGAGAATCTTCTAACAAAAGGTGTCGATTTTCTCTTTAATGCAATCGAGCCCATCGAGCCCCAAATCGAGCTGTGAGGCACTTAGCGTCAACGCCATTCCAACGACAATTGCATGCTGACACTCTACTAAATTGAAGAGCTATCAAGCTATTAGATTCAATCTTTTTTTTTTATTATACCGTAAAATCTTATATAAAATTAATGCATTTTCATATATTACTTTATAAAAGGTGTGAAGATAAATCCGAAGTTAGGTAACAAAGACATATGCCAGCCTACTTAATAGAGCCCTCTAAGCGCTATAACATAGCTTGTCTAAGTAGTTAATAGCAAGCTATAGCAGGATTCTACAGACAGTCTACTCCCTTCAAACTAGAAAATCTAAGATATTTTTATGAAAACCGCGCCGATTCGCATAAAAACACCTTTGGAACGAGTTAAGAAACATCAGGCTTTTCTTTTCAAAACTATTTTTAATAATGCCTTGAAATTTGACGATTTGATTACACATAAATCGGCTACGAAAATATAGTTAAATTTAAAAGTCCACAATGGCGAAACTAAACAATGTTCTATACCTAAGGGTTGACATAAAAATAGATTTCTTATCAGCAAAAAAAAAAAAAAACAAATGTTTTTTGCAAGATCTAATTTTATTGAATTTTTAAAAATTACTTACTTTGCAAAACAAGTGACATTTTACGAATTTAAGTTCGTTTTATACAGAGTCAAAACCGTTATTTATGTCCTAAACAACTTGGAGCGCACGCACGTATGTAACATATAGAAGGACTTGAGATAAACCAACTTTTTATTTTATTAAACCGCTCGATTTGGAAGGTGTTCCGGGAAGTGATTCAGACAGACAAACAAGCGAGTCGGGAAATGAGTAGATGATGGATGGATCGAAATCACTTTCTAAATCGATTTAAGCTTATCTGTCCGTCGGTCTATTTTGTTTTTCTGTGTTTCGTGTTTGCCCAAAGTTCGAAATTTTGGAGATATTCTTATGATATTTGGTGCACTGAGGTGTTTTGGTGCAAGGACGAACGCTATTGAAAATGGCTCGGAAAGGCAAACTTTTTCGATCGTCTGCCATATAACACCGTATGTTGTAAAGTCGTTCTATGAATATCTTTCCTGTGATGTAGTTTCCTAATGATGCTCTGCGGCCTTCTATAGGGTATTTCTTCACTTTTCTGTTAACGGCGCACACACTATTGCAGGTACTTTTCTGGTGCGCTAAAATCTCAGTTTTCTCAGTGATAATCAAATGGCAGAGGATCGCATAGAGAGAGGAACGAATGATCAGTGAAGAATCAATAGAAGAAGCGTCTCAGGCTTCGCCAAGAGCAATATAGTTCTTTCTACATTAGGTTTGGATTCGACTACGATCCAGCCAGTCTTCAGACCCTGAATAAAACAAAGCTAAGCATTCTTATTATGAAAGTACTAACGTACAATACACTCCCTTACAGAGAGAAATTTCGGAGTTTACTTCTAGGATAACACAAATATTTGAGACAAACCTCACAGCCTCTTGGTGTAATCCTAAAAATATAAATATATTGTTAACGAAAACGTTGTATTCGGTATATATTTTTCCCATTTTTTATTGTGACCATTCATTCAGGGCGATGAGCAGAGCAAAATGTTTCATATAAACACATACACATATAAAATGCTTTTTAATACATTGGGCCTGACCATAAAGCGTTTAGAGCGTCGCTTTGCTTATATCCGCGCAAGCTTTTGTTGTCGTCATCCCCCTTGACATTAGAGAGCTGCCGTATTTGTACTAATTACGATGTGAAGGAGTGACGTAACAGCTTAAATATGTTTTGCGGGTAGTAAATTTTTTCCCACACATTCTAGAAGACTCAAAACATCTATAAAGCCAAAACAAAAAAAGGGTTTTCTTCACTTCATATATGACTACGGGTATTGAATACTAGAAAATCCTAATACCACACTGGCCCATACTGGTTAATACAGTTATATTCCTAATAAAAAAAAAAAAAAAAAGCATGACGATACGTTCCTCTCAATGGTAACAGCTTTTAGCATTACATAGAAACATTTCGATGTTAATTTTATTCGCATTATTTAGAGTTTGAAATTTAGTTAAACCTCGTTTGCATTTTGGTCTTTTTCTTCTTGATAGCCTCACAAATAAAGTAATGAACTTAATATAGGACGTGCGACTTAGTTCATGTTCGTTTACGATGCTTCGATAAAAGAAACGAACGGCTGACATTGGCTGCAAGTCGAATTTTTAAAGCTTAAAGCTTAAATCATATATAAAAACTTGCGATAAGGGCGTATGGGACGTGAAGGACAATCTAATGATTTAAAAGTTGCTTAAAATTGTTTGTAAAACTATAGTGAAAATTCCGCTGTGTGTTACAAATTTGGAACGATTAGCAAAAACCATTTAGTTTATTTTATTTTCCTAAATTGATTGATCAGATTGTTTATAGATTGCATAGCCATGAAAGACACGTAAGGAAGATATGCTCTAAAAATCCTTAACCTTCATAGGTAATTAAGGAAGATGTTAGGAGAGAAACAAAATGTAATCATAATTTCGAAGAAGAGAAAGAAAAAAATGTTAATAATATATTCGGACATTTTTTTTTTTTGTGTCCTTTATCTTGTATAATATAATAAAGCACTTACCTCCGGCTGGCGCTACACAATAAAATAAGTGGGCAATAACAAGAGCCCTAAATGGGGCAGTTATTCTCATGACGGCGGTAAATTGTTGAGAAAATTCCTCTTGAACAACAAGAACGCACTTTATCTTCCTGTTTCTTTCCTTTTCCTTTTTCTTTTTCACTTTTGTCGTTTTATCTCTTTCTCTCTCTATTTTTATTTTCTATCTTTTGCTTACTTGTTCTTGTTTTTGTTTCTGCTTCTGTTCTTTATTTTCTTTTAGTTCGCGTTCTAAGAAGATCGTTGTGATGAGATGTTTTAGTATTATAGTTATTTGTAAAAGATGGCGACGGGCGCTGTTAACAGGTTCACAAATATATGATGGTTTTCCGCTTTCTATGCTTTTGTTTGATTGTTGATTTTTCTAATTTCTAGCTAAGCGAATGGATGACGCGAAAGTTTAGTGTTATTGTGACGGAGGATTTACTTTTCTTTTTAGAAATTATTGTTAATTTTTAGGAAAATGTCGTTTTTATTTATGCTAATTGTATGGATTTAATATTATTTGTATTCCATGAGGACACGATGCTTGCTGCCGATGATGACGCTGACGCTGACGACGACGACGACGATGATGATCATAATGATAAAGATACGACCACTTTAGGTGTTGAAGAAACTTTATTTACTTCGTTTCTTATTTATTTATTTTTTATTTTTTATTTCTCTTCGTTTGCTTTTGCTCTTTTCAATTAATCACATGTTTTGTTTTTAAAATACTTTGCTCCAGTTTAAAAGTTTTGAACACGTACACGTTCGTTGCGGGTTAAGTGTGCTGAAGTGGTAGATGGCGATGGCATGGGATGAAAGTAGAAAGTGCGGCCAGAGCGCTGATACTGAATATGGAAGGAGGGCCACGTTCAAATTACTTTTCTTTTTTCTTTTTTTTCCTTTTTTTACACTCAAAACCTCAAAGCAAAGCAAATCCGACAACTACTCCAGTCTCTGGCAATATATCGCGCAAAACAACATCATTCATGAGCAACAACAACAACATGTTGACCTTCTACTGCACTACAACGGGGGAGCACTCAACACCCTTACGCACACTAGAACAGAAAACGCGTTATTTTATATTCTTAATGGCGCCATAAGTTTTTTTTTTTTCCTCCTTTTATTTTTTGTTTTGTTTTTATGCTGTTCACACACGAACACATCAAATAAATATATTTACAGAAAAGATGTTTGAAAAATGCTTTCTAGATATTTTGCTTCTTTTTTTTTTCTTTCTTTTCTTTCTAAATTTATAAAGTTATCAAAATGTTTGGAGTTTCGTTCTTTATTGTATTCTGTGAGCTGTTCATGTATAAACTTTTATCAGAGTCACAAAATTGAAGAGGAAAAGAGTGACAGAATGTGAGAAAGAGAGAGCGAGAGCGAGAGAGAGAGAGAGAGAGAGAGAGAGAGATAGAGAGAGAGAGAGATAGAGAAAGATAAAAAGAGATAGAGAGAGAGAGAGAGAGAGAGAGAGAGAGATAGTGAGAAAGATATGAAGCCCTTTGTACTCTGTTCGATTCTTTTTTTTTTTTTTTTAATATTTTTAAAATAAATGAAAACTTTTATTTTGCACTTTGTTAAGCACGGTGACGTGGCACATCATTCGCATCACTTTCAACTTCCGCTCACAAGGCAAACCTGCAAAAATATAAAAAAAAAGAAGATCATAAGGAAAACGAAAATTCAACATCACTTATAGTTAGCAAAAAAAAAAAAAGGAATTTCTTTTTTGTTTTAAAATATATGAGTCTATCATCGTGAGTAATCAGAAAGAAGAAGAAAAAAGGAAAACTTAGGAAATATCTAGATTTCCTACTTAAACGAAAAGCGCAGTGCAAAAATGAGCAACTAATACAAGCGATACATACCGTTGCCTTATAAATTAACAAGCTAACGCAAAAACATACACATCTAAGCCGTTTGATAATTATGAGACTTCCTTGGGCAAAGATTACTGTCGTTCCATTCATTCTTAACTATATCTCTTCTTTTGCATTATAAATAGGGGCACGGCGGCTATAAATTTTTATTCAAGTTTTATGATTCCTTTTGATTTTGTAGTTGCGCTAAAGGGCAGACGGACAGACAAACCGACATATATTATTATCTTTATTTTGCAACGAAACAATGTTTTGATTCTTCCTCAGAGTCGCCGGTGTGTTCTTTTTTCATAACACCATTCAACGGATTATTCTACCTTTCTTATCCCACGCGTATCACAACCAATGACAGAGAAGGATAACCTTCATGACCCAATTTCGCTATGTACCACTCGCTTTTCATTGCGTTTATCAGAATCATAATTTAGAAATTTAAAGCATAACTCGTATGCGGTTACTAACAAAAAAAGAAAAAAAAAATATTTGTCCATCCGAACGTAGGAACTGATCCTGATTGGCTAATTGTCATGTTTACTGTAAATAAAGCTGGACGTCATAGACTTCGAACAGTGTATTAAATTTTTGTTACAGATTTTAAGCGAAAATTTTATGGCCATAAGCCTTTACTCATTCGTTCACTTATTGCTTGCAAGATTTTTTTGCTATTTTCTCATGGGAGGGGGAAGGATTGGCTTGTATTTGACTTGATAGGAATGCGCACAGATGCAACAGGGAAAATATAATCTCGACCAGCATAAAATCCTGAGCCAATTTCGCCTTATCTACCTAAGGTATGCATTTGACTGCTGGTCTGTCCGGACAACCGGATTACGTAAACAGACTTAGAGCACAACATTGCCCGCAATAAATGATTTTAAAGCTTAGCAAAGCTATACAAGAAGTTAACTTAGTGTTGCTCCTGAGCATCTAATCGATATGCTTAACAAATTGTTTTGCAATTTTTCTGTATTGGTTTGACAAGGTGACTATCAATCTATTCCTTTTAACGAAAGTACAAAAAGTTTTTTTTTTTTTGTATAATTTTTAGTCCGAAAATATGATTTAGATTTAAGCTAAAAGATTGGATGCAATAAACAGAGATAGGCATCTCTATTCCCATAAAGTCTAGATTACGAATTGAAAGAAAGTCGATTCGAAAGAAAAAGGTTTCAAACCAGACCAACTGACATTCCATTCCATGCCATGTTGCCATGACAGAAGAATTTGTGGAAACGATTACGTTCATGTTCCAGAAATACATTTTCTTAATTTTTTCTTAATTAATGGATCCAACGAAATGATCGAACAAATACATTTTTTGTGGTATGGAAATAAAGCTCAAGTACAAGATAATGCCCGCCTGATAGCAAATTAGATGAATCTTAAAATAAATAATAAAAAAAAAAAAAAAATAAAATGAAATAACAACAAGAGAAAAGTCTTCTATGTTCCTTTGAACGAAAAATAGAGATTTTCCTCAGAGCATATATGCAGGATATGCTGGTCTGGAACCTGTTTAGTAAAAGTATTAAGACATTTATGAAAGCAAAATAATCATAAAATAATTTTTTTGTATTTAACCTTTTTTTATATCATTTTCAAAATATTGTTAAACACCTTAATTACTGACACCAACAACACCGATTTAGTCAACTTTATTAAGAAATTGATTGTTTTTTCGCATTTTCACCATTTCGAACAGGTAATGGATAACAAATAACAAGCGTATGCAGCAATTTAATGCTGTAAAATCACTGTCAAGACTAATGACAAAGTTGATGCGATAATGAAAGCATTACTTTGCCACATTTGTTGTTGTCAAAGCTTGCTTGCTGTCTACTAGCCTGCCGGCCTGCCTATCTACTTATTCTACCCTACCATAACTGTATATATATAAAGATTAAACATTAGTCCCTTTATCGTTCAGTGTTGGTGCTGAGTAATAATAGTAGTAGTAGTAGTAGTAGTAGTAGTAGTAAACGAAACGTTCTAGCAGTAGTTGAGATGGCAGTAGTCGTGAGTGGTGGTAGTAGTAAGTAGTATTAGCAATAGGTCGCAGAAGTAGTAGTGGTGATGGTGCCAGCTGTTGCTTGTAAGTCTTTACTGCTCTTCAGGCATTTTTTACTCACGTATACGTAGTTATTCGAAC
>KK502401.1:454945-474795 GCA_000688735.1 Glossina austeni
TTCTTCTTGAATATATATATATTTTTTTTTTTTTTTTGTTCTTTGAGGTCTGTCTTTAACTACTGCAGTTACAGTCTTACCGGTTACCTGTTGTATTCGGTTATTATCTAACGTAATTATCAACATTGTCGTATGTCATCCATAGATTGTCGATGTATCCTTTGCTTTTATGTAAATGTATGCTTTTATATATATATATAACATTTATGTGTAAAGTGTTATGAAAAAGAATCCGTTCTCTTCTAGTCGTGAAGAAGAAAGTCTAAGTGTTTTTCTACCTAATACCAATAATTGAATATCTTTTCTATCAATCTTAATGCCGCCGATCAGCTGCCATAATGATGTTAATAAAAAAGTCTGATTTCCTTTTCTCCTCTTACAGAATGTTATAAAATTACTGAGAAAAGAAAAAAACGATTTCCTTCCCTAATTCGAAGCGTTCAACATGAAAGAGATTTGAAATTTGAAATAAAAAAAAACAACGACAAATATTTTTTCCACATTTTATTTCGTATTATTTAAAAACATTTTTATCTTAGATGCTCGCGAGCAAAGCAGAAAGCCTGCCGTAGACGAAGGTTTATGGTAATTGGTTACTGGATATGTATTTATAACTGAATGGCTTGGAAAATTTGTGTATGAAATTCACGCAGCTCTCTAAAGTATGTCAACTTAAAAGAAAATATGAAAGAAAAATATTTGTGTGCGGCGAATTTTTTTTATCCACATTCTCTCAAACCCTCATCATAAAATATTACTAAACAGTTTGCTAAATGTGGATGTGCCAGTAAGACGCTGGCTCATTTTCATTTTTACGATGGCTTTGCAGCCTTGCAGATCGTATGTAATTTTTGTACCGCAGGTTGTATTTATTACTTCCTAGGTGTTGCTTGTAAGATAAGATTTTTCTGTTTTTCTTTTATTTTACAAGGTTTGCAAGAAACCAAATCCTTGCATAGTCACGTATATGATCAGAGATACTTTTAATCATTCACTTCAATGTTTATAAAGACTTTTGGACTAGACTTTTGTCAGAAGGAGGATGTTTGCTTTCACACCCCATTCCACACCCTATTTATTTTTTTCTGTTATTCGGAATGCTTGCAAGAGGATCGCATCTATTTACAAACTTTTATGACCGCAATTAATACCAACGGTCGGACAGGCAAAACGAAAGCCATATCATTGTCGCCATTTTATGAAGGAAATGCACTTCTTCATGGCACTTCTTCTAAGTTTGTTAAAAATGGAGCAAAGCACAACTCAACTACAAGCCAACTACAACAAGCTAACAAGTCCTCTGCCATGTTATTAGTTACATAAGCGAAGAAGTTATAATTCGTTGCGATCTAAGTCTTGTCAGATAGACCAAGAATCGATTGATTAGGTACATCGATCGTACATCAGATTTAATTCTGATAAAAACCATACCATGTGTATGCTGAGCATGTGTTTATGCTGATTGTGGACAAATCGCGTAAAGATTTCATCAGAGAAAGGCTGGAAATTCAATTTAAAATTTTCCTTTCTTTTAAGATGCGAGTAACCACTAAGGAGCACACACACATGTTGCCCGATGACAATCGTCGAAAAAGAGCGAGGTAAGAGAAAGGGATAAGTTTAATGGGTATATGGCTTTGATCAGCAAGTACTATACCTTTTGCGAGTGAGCAAAAGCTTACCTCAGCTTCGATAAAAAGCAAAGATTAATTTTTTGGAATTATACGCGGATGCGCAGAAGCCTGGAGAGCGAGTTTGCTTTTGGGCACAAAGGCATCTTTGCAGAGTACTTTGTGACATTTGCCGAAACTGCTTATCTCTCCAATCAGTTTATAAGAAATTTGGGAAATTTGGGACAAATTTGGAAAACGGGATAATTTGTCTCCATTAAGGAGAATCATTAAAGCCGGCGTAGTAGAGTGGGAGTAGAGTGCTTACGATAATTCGGAG
The DNA here is from genome assembly GCA_000688735.1 of Glossina austeni. NCBI lineage: Eukaryota > Metazoa > Arthropoda > Insecta > Diptera > Glossinidae > Glossina > Glossina austeni. The sequence goes on from KK502401.1 coordinate 456,896, forward strand.
CATATGTCACGTCATTGGGCAAACTGAAAATGGACTCACAATCCTCACGCTATTGTAAAAGATTGCGCAGTATTTTTAATTTATATTCAATTTTAGTGATGACATAACTAACCTGCGAGGAAAACTTTATATTATCGGTGATGCACGTATCTCTCATAGATAGTAGAGTAGGTACGGTATCTTCTTTGATCGTAACATGTAACATTTATGATTACAAGGAATTGCGTCCGTCCTGCTTATTATTGAGCCTTTGCTGCAAAAGGTAAACCATTGCATCGCTTCTTTTATTCCTCTTAATAAAAGCAAAACTTTTTAGGATGAGATAATGAAAGTGGACGTCTTTCAAATGTGGACTGGAACACGTAATAGTTCAGTTATATCGGTCTTGAGTGCTACACCTTTTGCCTTCGTGACATTTCGATACGCTCAGTCTTTGTCTTATTAAATGTAATCGAAAAATTTAAGTTCAGGTGAGCTTGTGTTGTTAACTGTTTTTCACATATCATTAAATTTTATTGTAACTAATAATTATGTTTGCGCCAAAATACTTTTTTAATAATAAATTATTAGAGAGAAACTGTAGAAGGTAAAAAAACAAAAAATATTTATGAAATATTTCTAATTTTTGGCATATCTATAAATAACAAATCTATCAGTGTTGCTTGCCAAAAAATGTAATATATATGTACATGGGACGGAGAGAATTCACCGCAACACTCATGGCTTCTAACAAAAATTGCTAAATATATGTAAAGATTAGAAAGGGAAAGATATATAATATATACGCACAAGTGTTATATGCACATGTGTGCGTTTGTGCACATTTTATATTTATCGGGATATTTGCGAGAAAATTTATAGCATCTAAAGGTTAAAACTTGCTTAACTGGTTCAACGCCTTATACACACAATCATGCTATCAGAGTTCGTTTTGTTTTGTTTGGTGGGCAACATAAAGAAATGTCGAGAGGTAGAGAAAGAGTAACGGGAAGGGGATTGGAACACGAAGGATTTGGTGAGAGGGCATGAAATGAAATGGAAAAGAGCGAAAACGAGAAACGGAGCATCAGATGCACGGAAAGACAGAGATTTAAGAACACATATCCGAATCCAATAAGCATTAAGTACTGTTTTTGAAATAAATGCAAATACTTATGACTTCAACATGTTAATAAAACAGTAAGTAAACAGTAAATGAAATGTTAACACCTAACACCCAACCTTACTCGTTATTCGGATCGTTTGCAGCCAAAAAAAAAACAAAAAAAAAAAAAAAACCTAAAATTGGTCTCATTATTATTCCAAATGCGAATTTCTACAACTTAGTCATGTGCTATGCCTTCAGAGATTGTGTTAATAATACGCAATTTGGCAAAGTACCCTCATATTAAGTAAATCTATTTACAAGTCGGGTATGAACATAAGAGTTCGCAAACTATTCTCGACTACCATAACAAGCAATTGATCTTTTGCGGTCAAAGAAGTTAAAAAAAAAAACTTCCGAATTTAGTTCAGATATTTTTATAACTTAACTATCAGTTGAAAAGTGAATTCGAGAAATGATGAGCAAAAAGACGAGTTCAACTGAGTGGAATAGGGCTCGATAGATCTCGCTACAAAAGCGATGGGTCCTCACGGTGCAATTTCTTGATCTTAATCGAAACGAAATCCTTTCCATAAGGAAAGGCGCTTCGCTATCACGTCAGCACAAACAAAGCAGAAGCGTATTTCTATACCCCATAATAGTGGATGAGCGTGGCTTAGTTTTTCTACTTTTGTAGAATAAATTTCAAAATTAGTAACGTGTGTCTGACGCAGATATCTCCATTTTTGCGACCATCGATGCGTTCATTATAGTGATTGACAGATCATAGTATGGACAGATGGACTGACAAACATGTCTATAACGGTTCAAATTTGACGTTAGTCAATAATAGGTAGACTTTATAGAGTGATTACAGTCTCTTTCTGAGCGCTACAAACGTTCTGACAAAAGAATGAAATTTTAACAGCAGCACAACATTGATTATGTGGCCGATTTTTGTCTTTTTTGTACAAGTTCTGCCGGACTACCCGTACAATATAAATGCAAACTTTAACCGTCCTATCTATTGCGGCTTATAATTAACAAGCGAAAAACCAAATACTTTCATTAGATTTTTGGAAAAGGTGGTCTCCGGTCCGGTTATTCTGTGTTATGGTCATGCCCTTTGACCTCTGATTTTGCTCTATTTCAATACTAATCTGCGTGGAGGAACTTCCAATCTTTATGCCAAATTTGAAATCGCTGGCTGCAAATTTCGCGACCGCAGACACTAGACGGACAAAGGGAAAGAAAGACGGATTGACAGACAAAAGGGCAGGCTTAAATTGTTTTAAAATTTCATGCTGATCAAAAATTTGTTTACTGTATGGGACTATTGAGGCTCTGCGTTGGGCGTTGCCAATGTTCTGACAATGTGAATATACCCCGCATCCTTAGGTGAGGGGTATAAAGGATGATTAAATTAAATGTTTGAAAAGTTTGCAAGAAAATTTCGTAAAAAAATAGCCGTAGCTAAGACTCGTAGCAAGACTTAACAACGGCCATAAAATTCTATGTTCGTTTATATATGCATGGGGAGGTAACGGTGGCGATAAAGACTAAATAGCGAGCATCAAATTTATTTATTTTTTTATTTTTTTTGTTTTGTTCTCTTCTCATCTTTATGATGATTTTGTTAGCATAAATTTTTGTAATATTTGGTTTAGTGATTTGACAAGTGATGTTACGTTCCGTTCATATTCGAACAGTATTCGGAATATTCCAGCGTTTTGTTCTCTTAATTTATTTACTTATTTATTCATTTTTTTTTTTTTTTAACTAAAATTTTTCATTACATTTTCTGCACTCAGTTAATAGCGTAGATACATAAAATTAAACAAATAATATGTGGAATATGTGGATCGTATTGTCAGAAACTATTATCGGAGCCTCACGCGACGGACGTATGCGTAGATTTTCATTTAAACATTTGCTCCGCTTTGTTTTCACAGTTTATTGCATGTGTACTGCATACGAATACATGAATAAATGAATGGTGTCTAATGCCCGTGTATATGTAAATATTATTTTTCATTATTACTTTTTCATTCTTTCGAATATTTTTCATAATTTTTCCCGTTATCGTGGACAACGAAATTTTAGTTGAAATGGCATTTAAAAAACTTTTTATTATATTAAAACTCCAACAACGATGACCACACTTCCTATTGTCAGGATTTCGGGTCTGCCATAGTAAAATTAAAAAAAAAAAAACAACAAAATCCAACTGAAAAATTTATATTCATATTACAGCGAATAGTTGATACCCATCACCGCCAGTTGACCCTTATCAGTTCGTATCATCTCTGTGTTACACTTTTTTGCCCATTCAGGCCATCATTTTTTAAACTTGATCTTTGCGATCGTGTAGTTTGTATAGCAGTTTTCCCCTTTAACATTTCCAAGCCTAATCATTGCACCGACAAGCGTACGCAAAGCAAAAATAACCGATTGAATTACATATGGAATTTCTGATGCATATCTCGGAACGTAACAAGCGAAAGGACTGATCCAGTTTGCTGCCGTTTGGCGATGATAAACACAAAAAAAATTTTAATTTATTTTACATAAAACAACAATGACAAAACATGTCACTGACACAATTACTTGCTCAAATTTTAATTGAGTTTAACACACACACACACATGTACACACACACAAAAGAAAAAAACTTGATTTTGATTATCACGAAAGTTGTGCGCCGCACACTTGAATGAAATGTATTGACAGAAAGCATTTTTTGTCCATGACAAGCAATATAACAATATAATATGTAAGCAAACAATGCCTATATGTCTGTCTGTCTGTCTGTCTGTCTATCTGTCTGTTTATCTGTGTTTGCGTGTTATTTAACAGCTTTGGAAAAGAAAAACTAAATAAATATTGCAATAGAAAAAATCATTTTTATTAAAACTAAATCACACCTAGACATGCTCGCAGTTGTTAATTATTAGTAATTTGTTGTCGTTGTTTATCATTTGATCATGTTATCATGATAATAACAATTTCGATTCGTCGCTCTTTGCCTATCCTTACCTTCATCGACCATATTTGCCACGCAATTTTCCCCCCGCTACAACCCACTACAACATCATATCATAGCATATGCAGATGGGTTCGTTTGTTCGCTGCATTAATATGAAAAAAAAAAAAAAATTAAACGAAAAAAAAAAAAAAGATCAAATCTAGCATTCAACTGTCAATTAGTGTTTTTGTCATGTGAAATTACAATGACATATAACACACAAACAGTGATTTCCTCTTAGCAGCATTTCATGGAAACAAAACGTTTACACATTCAAAACACTCCAAGGAAATAGAAAAATATTTCTTCCCCTTGTGCGCTCAGTCATTTAAAATGAATAGTTCGCTGCAAATTATTCGCTCAAGAGGTGGTTGGTTTTAAAGCAGAAACATTTCAAATTGAAATTTTTCGACGCCCATCCATTGATTGATTGATTCTCACCTTCTAAGGCAGCTTTCGGCGAAATTTACCGTTACAGTGTAACGATTGCAATACTCGAGTCGGAGTAAACAGTTTCGGTCTGATGCGCTTCATGAATCGATTAATACCAGTACAGGCGTGAATTTATCGGTGATTCCAGATAGAATATAAATATTACAAGATAAAGTTACAAGATATCAACTCACGAATAACGGATACTACGATTATTAACTCAGCCTTTTCCTAATCAAAGAGAACTTTATCCTAATATTCATATTAATAAATATTTAAGATTTAATCACTAGTTTGGCGAAAGGCTTCTTCTAATAAACAACCGCATACCCACATATATTAGCTAGTGAATGGTACCACACACCCGGTAAATGTGGTAAATGTTCGACTCCTTTACGCTATTTAGCCACTACAAGAATTGTAGTAAGAGACGCTTTTCGTGTTACCTCAAAATCAATCGTAATATGACTCGCTTAGCCGAATAGGTCTCTGATTTATTAATGCTCTTATGTATCCCATCGAGGAGAGTAGTAGAGTTGCTTGCCAGCCATAAGCAAAACTCTCTACCGTCTGTTTTTTTTTTTTTTTTTTTTTTACGTTCTTTTTTAATAACCACTGTTGGCGTAAGTGTAAATGGACCCCTAGTCTAGCGAGTGTTATGTCCAATCAGTAAGCGTTCTACCTTACCGACTCTGAGCACTTAAGTACACCTATGACGAGCAAGCAGACCGTGTTCAGATTTAAACTTAATCTTAAACTGTGTGCTGTGCGCAGCAGATCATACGTTTTTTTCGCAACTATTAGCCTCTGAATAATTTGTGTCAAAAACTAAGGAGATTGAAACGCTGGCCTGTCGCTACAACGATCCCATTTCCCCTTCAAATGACGCTCTCATCTCAACTGCTTTGGCAATATCAGGCTCACAAAACTCTTACGCTCTGCTTAAGTAATAAGTGAGGGAAACAGCTTAACTAAAACGGATAACACTTTCTCTATACATTTTATTTCCATTCTTTGGCCATTTTGTTAAGTTAAGCGGCCCTTTTAATGACAAAGCCTTTGCACATATTACCGTTTTGTGCGGATCGAGAACCAGACCTGCTTGCCCAATACAATACAAGACAAGCTTAAGTTAACCATTACAAGTGCTTTTCCTCCTCCTTGTTTTTAGTAAATATAATTAATTGCATTCTTCACTAAAAGAAGGCGGGCTTGCCCGGCAAATTTTTTCCACCCATCTTGTCCGTCTTATTCGATGAAAACTTGCTTGTTTGCTGCTGGTGTGTTCACAGTTTAAGTTCCCAAACTGAATGCCATCACTTAATGCCAAGAATTAAAATATTTCGGTCTAGGTCCGAAGCCAAAATAATTCCCTTGAATTCTTATTCAAATTTTGGTAAAAAGGATTTTATAGAATAAGATGCTGACTCGAATTTAATAAACGTGGCTTTACCGTTGTCAAGAGCTCTTTTCGAATTTCATTCGTTAGTTAAATATTACGATACTTAGGGGAAAATATTACCTTCTCTCCGCTAAAAATAGGGTCATTGTCTAAATTTGTTTAAAAACAAACAGAAGAAGAAAAGGACAAAGAAAAAGATTTATTAATATTCGAGTTATTGCGGACGAAAACGAAAGCATGGCAGCATTTGGAAAACAATCTTTTTGTTTTTTTTTTGGTTCACATTGTGTTTACTGTAAGCTGCAAGTTTACACTTTTTGTGAACCAAACAATTTTCTGAAAATTTCAACCGCAATATAGTGGCGGACCGTTATTCTAAAAATTGAATTTAAATAAAAATAGTTTTTCGCGTTCTTTTTTTTTTTTTTGAACGACTCGAAAATCAGTCGTAAAGTGAACGTATTTTGATTTATCGAGAAGCAATAACTCAGATATTTATTTGGAAGCTGGAGTTGAAAATTTGAAAGCATTCGAATGAAAAGGATGAAGGCGTCACTGGCTCGCTAAACCCGAACAGTTGCGTAGCCGGAGGCTTACGTAGGTACCTGTCGAAGAGGCTCAACTCTACGTTGCTCGATGAAAAGACATACGGAGTGAAAAGACGTCCCTCACGCCATGCGGCTAGCAAAGGAAACTACTGTCCAGTTCCACAATAAGAACATAAGGCTAAATTCGAACAGGATGGTATCGAGAAGGATGCGCTCACAGATTAGTCTAGCAATAGTTATTCTTTCCCTAAACTCCGAGCATTGCCCTTGAACATGTTGTCGTGTGATCCATTCATTATCGATTGTTATACGAGTACGTTTAAGTCCGAATCAAAATACTCGGTTAAGAGAAAAGTACTGCATCTGAATATTTATTTACGTATTTTAATTCATTCACGTTCTACGCAATTAAAGCATGTTCCACCATTATAGAAATTTTTAATTAGATTTTCATTTAGTTTATAATAAATGCATAAAAATGTACTTTTCCAGAATAACAACTAACCTTCAATCTGATTTTTATTAAGAAACTTTTTTTTTTTTTTTTTTGCCTGACCGCTTACGTATGTTTTAATTAAAACAAATGAAAATTTTAAATACAAATCGATAGACTTTAGATTTATAATCNAATTAAAACAAATGAAAATTTTAAATACAAATCGATAGACTTTAGATTTATAATCAATTTGCAAATAAATTAAGTCTTTTTTTTTTTTTTTTTTTTAAATAAATCAGATAATATCTTATATCCATCAATGAAGCGTAGGGTATATTTAATTGTCATTTCCATTTGTAACACTGAGAGAAATGGCGAGCTAAGGACACACCAGACCATTTCCATTTTTCGTGATTAAAGTCGATGTGCTCTGCTTATCTAAAAGCAGTAAGAACGTTACTCCTACGGTAAATCCGGTTATTAAATGCCGTCCCCACTATGCCTACTATAAGTCAAATAATTCGAAGATAGGGATTTTACAACTTATAATCTATAGTGGACCACAGTTTTACCATCACATACCTTAGAGCATCGCACAGTTACACATACGCTGAACGGAGGAGTATACGCTTCATTTGATTGAACTTCACCAATGTAGGCTCAATTATGGGTCATTTAATCCCCTTGGGAGTCTTTGTGGCAACTTTAATTTGGTTTATCATTTATCCGAAACTAAGAATACAGCCACAGAATGCCTCAAATTTCAAACTTCGCTGATTGCAGGTAAATTCTTTGGTGAAAGCAACACTCTTTACATGTAAGCATTGTATCCTGTATTTGTGTAAAATAAGAAAAGTTCTTCCGATGTCTTTACATCCCTTCTAAAGCATAGGCATCTAAGCCCCTCTATATATCTGTATGTCACAATTGGCATAAGCAACAAGAAAAAAAAAAGAACTTGTTGTTCTTGTGTGCATTAAAATTAGTTGATTATCTAAATGTAACTAATAAATGAAATGTGGGAAGCGGTTAAAAAAGTGGTCCAATTCAACGGATTTTCAATGGCGTTCGTCCCTGCACCAAAACACGTGAGTGTAACACATTTTATCAAAACATCCGTAAAATTATGGCCTCTAGGTTGAACACGAAAAGCCAAGACGAACAGACAGACGACAATTTAGATCGATTCAGAAAGTGATTCTACATCGATCGGTACAGCAAAAAGATGAATCTAGCTCAAGTCCTTGTGGATGTTGCATACATCGGTGCCATAAGTGGTGTAGGGTATAAAAACCACACAATGAATCATTTCATAGAATTTAATTTTAATTCATTAATTTAATCACCCTGCAATCTAAAAAGACCCAACTCCAAAAGTTAAAAAATATTTGAAAGTCGCCGATAATTTTTATTAGCAAAATAATCATTCGCAAGATTTGTTACGCCATCTAGAGGCCATTGAAAAAAGAAAAGTTTTGCATTTTTCCAATTTCGCAGTTAGCAGACGGTGCGTACAATTAAAATAGAAAACATTTTTCATTGTTAGCAATATTTTATGGAAATAAATGACGAATTCATTGCGTATCTCTCGATGGAAACAACACGCAATCCCAGGTTAGCCTGCGTAAAGCCCAATAACCTTGCATTCAAAACGAAACCTTTTAATAAAATTCGTAATGAAAGGAAGTACAATGTAAAGCGATACATGCCTAAGGACTGACGGTGAAATGTCTAATTTTCCCCTATTCATGACGCCCTTTTTTGGGAATTTCACACATTTAGTAGAGTGTACATGTGTTCATACACTCAATACCTTCGTGCGATGTCATTCATATGTAGAAAGACCATTGACCAGCACCAGCTAAATATGAAAAAATTTCGTAATATCCCGACCCTTAATTTACAAATTACAGTTGTTTTAGCGACGCTACTCTTGTTCTTGTAATTTTCAAAACATTTCGTATCTCAATAAAGCATTGCTTTCAATGGGAAAATATGTCGGTCAAGAAAAGCATTTTCTGCTCGCCCGAAATCGGCAGTTGTTCCTTAAAGCATAAAACAAGTGCACAAAATCGCTTTGAAAGACCAAAAGTGAAAGTTGTATAAGTTAGATGGCATCTTAAGAATAGCGGAAGGAAGTGTTTCCAATACTTTGCATAAAGATTTGTCCATGCGAAAATTTAGTTCACAGTGGCTACCACGTTTGCTTATTTCTGATTAAAACGAACAACGTGAACATGCTTAGGCGAAATGAAACGAAACATAAACCACCACACCACCACCACACTACACAATCACTTCACGGGCCAACCTAATGGGCAGCAACCGGTGCAAGCCGCAGAAAAGGACTCAGCACTCAAAAGTCCGCTTAGTATAGATATTCCCTGACTATCGTGAAAAGATAGAAAACAGAACAATAGTGAATGTTACACAACATTATTAGAATGCTTGGCGACTCTGCAGCGACTATTATCGGTTCAAAAGTCCCAAAAAACGACTGGCCAGAGGGAGATCGAACCTCAATTAAGGAACGATCGCCAAACTGCAGCGCGTTTTGAGAGACCGAACAAATCATTCTATAAGAAAGGCATAAGGAAATGGTGGAGAAGCCTTGAGGTGAATGTATAGTCGAATTTTGCCTAAAAATTCTTGTGTTCTTAGTGATCCTATAAACTTATTGAATAATCCTTTAAAGGAGGAATGTCTGTGTGTATATCTTCGAAAATTTTTAAAAACTAAACATGAAAGCATAATATGATATATTGGCCATTTAAACTTTTGACGTTTGATGCGCATAATAACTGAATGCCAGAAAATATATAAAAAAAAAAAAAAAAAAAAAAAAAACAAAAATGATAAATAAATAAAAAGTGAAATGCAAAAAACGTAGACTTTAACTAACATAAATGATTTTCAACGCAGACCTTAATGGTACACTGTATTGTTTTTGGCTGCGCTTGATGAAAACCACACCTACTTGTCATAGACATTTACTATTGAAATATGGTAAACAATACTCTAACATCATCCGCATGAGAAACAAATTTAGTGACTGCTATAGTGCTTGCGAATGAATGAATTCTGCGCTGCACTCATTTGTTCGTCTATAAATCAAAATGTATTTTTGCGGCTTTATGTCGTTCAGCGCCCTAATTGATTTATACGGCAATACAATTAAAGACTGAAAGTGGGATTCTTTGTATACGGATATGAGTTGCGAGCATACACAATTACATACACACACACACACATACACACACACACATACACATGCACATACACAACACACATAAATAATAAGTATATGTGTATGTGAGAATTAAATTATCAACGCAAAAATTATTTTCTATTTACTGCTGTTTTTAAATGCTGCATATTATGTGCTATTGGGTATGTTTTTTTTTTTTTTTGTTTCTTTTTATTTATTTTCCTGCATATTATAGATTTTCTATATTACGGTTAGAAACCGGATTTTATGCGTGTACGATAAAAAAAAAAAAAAAACAGTTTAAAGCATTTCGCTTCCATATATAACGCGATAGAATGAAATGAGATTAATGAGATCTGCCGTAAAACTCGAATAAACGTAAATTAAATTTTTCGTTATAGCGAAAAATTGAAAAATTAAATTGTGAATTAGACCTTTGTCTGTCTGATCGCTAATCCAATTTAATTGTTTACTGCTGCATAAATGACGAGTTTTTATCACAAAATTACCGCTTAACTATTATTTCTATTAAAAACCTTAATTTAATTTACTGCGTGTCGAGACAATATTTCCCTCTAAATTTCCATCACCTTAGGTGATAATTGCTTATAAACGATGGCTATATTACTAACCGGATATTGAAAAGCGTTTAATGTAACATTTTTCTAATTATTATCTTGGGCTCCGATGTTTAGAAAATATTGGTGAAGATTTAATTTTTATTTAGCTTTGTATGAAAGTATGCAACACACAGAAGGACTTGAGATAGATCCACTTTTTGTTATACGAATCGATTCAGAATCACCTTTTGAGTCGCTTGTCTACGCTTGTCTGTTCGTTTGCCTATCTGTCTATCTGTCTGTCTTTTTCATTTTTTGTGTTCAACGTCAATTTTGAGATATCTTGACATGTTTGAACTCAAGGCTATTCACGCTATTGAAAATGATTTAGATTGAATCACTTCCTTAACAAAGCCTTATTTTGTAAAAGCGGTTATATGAGCAACTGTGGTGGGCCGTGGCCTACTTTACTTGTTTATGAAAATTTTGTATCGTCTTTTTTTTTTTTTTTTTTTGGTAGACTTATGGGTTTACTTAGACAAACGCGCTGACATTGGAAACGTAATGACAAACTTTCTTCCTCCCACTGGGGAAGTAAGGTACGCAAATTAAAATTAATTTAAAAGCCTGAGAAATTGTTAACAAGTGTTTATATTTTAAATGCTGCGTTATATTTCGTCCGTTCGGGTCCGGGTTGATTTTTCGGTTATAAAGTGCAATGTTGTTACGATAAACGAATACTTAAAGCGAAAAATAAACCCTAACCGTTTATTGTGGATAACAGCAATAAGTCGTTAAATCATTATCTTCAGTTAGCATAAATTGCTAACTCCTAAAACTATGCTATAAAAATCTTTTGTGTATAAAAACTAAAAGTACAAGCATACAAAACAATAAAAAGAAATATATCGCAGCGCAATATTTATGCCAATATTATTACTAGTTACCCAGTAAAGAATAAGCTTGGCCCGTACGGATTGTTAGTCGTTACTCGTGCAGCGTGCACTCTCGTCCATTTTTGTTACGATTCAAGCAAATATAAATCATAAAATGGCGAATTTAGTAAATAAATTATGTGAAAACGTATTTTTAGTTTATGCCATTTTTAAATGAAAATTTACGATCGCATAAATTTCTTTGTCGAAACGGCCATCCTAGTGTTTACTCAAAAACAAAAACAAAAAAAACAAAAAAAACAAGCGATATGTTTATACAAAAAAAAAAAGTCAAGCGAATGCAATTCAATGTGAAACGACTTAAGTATTTAATAATATTCTGTATATTAGCAGAACGGTAACGCAAAGTGAATTTAATACATTTTCTTAAAAAGCGCAATTGTAGTCACTTTAAATACGCTTACGTAATTGAAAAAGGATTTCTTAGAATATTTCGATTTTTATTATGAAGAAAAAGAAAATAAAAAATAAAAATAAAGAAAACAGAGAAAATAAGATCTGAGTGTTGGTTGCTTGCTAGTCTTGAAAGTAAATAACAATTGCATATAACAAGCAATATAAGATTTAATATTTAATTTTGAAGCATTGCAAAAGCCGAACATCGTTTAGTCATTCAATATTCAAGTGAATATTAGGTGGTTGCAAAACAATTTCGCCAACAAATTCTACAGGTAAAATGATAAAGGCATGTACACGTTACGATTAAATTCGATGATTTTACCTTTCTCTACCTAAAATATTAGTTTTTTAAAAGTGATGACAAAGAACGGTCTGGGAGAGCAAACAAGTTCGAAGGCAATGAATTGTAAGAGAATTTGCGAACTTTCGAACAGCTTAGCAGCTGATGAATCATCTGTTTCTATATACGTGTACATGCGATAGGAAAGTTACAAAAGGAGAGGAAATAGCATACGAATGGACTGAAAATGCCAGCTCGAAACACTTCAGCATCGCGGTTTCGTTGCTTGCCAAGCAAATACAGACGAGTTTTTTGTGACCTATTGTGACTGGCGATGAAAAGCCCTTCTACTTACGACAATCCCAAGCTTAAAAAGTCATGTACAGCAGTCCAGGACAGCAGTACATATCGAGATCGAAGCGGAATATTCATGGCCACATGGTGGATATGACGGGATCGAAAAGGTGTAGCGCATTACGAATGAGACTATTACTGCATACGTCTGCCGATTTCGAATTGAATGAATTGAACGATGTATTGTTGGAAAACTGCCCAGCAACAGCGGCAAAAAGACACAAAGTCATCGTGTTGCCTCGACAACGTGCGGCCACACGTTGAAAGACTTGTCGCGAATACCCTGTTGCAGCTGGAATGGGAAGTTCTACCACACCCAGTGTACTCGTCAGACATGGCGTCTTCTGATTACCACTTGTTCAGATCGATGCAGCAAGTTTTGGCTGACATGTGACTTCGCAAAGTTGAAGACGTGCGAAAATGGGTCGATGATATTGCTCAATAAATGTCTTCTTCAAGTGAAAAAATGGCCAACATTTTTGCAAGCACCTAACGCCTTATCTGCTTGTTTATGATAATGTTGCTATTGTATATATACGCGTTTATATGATATCGTTGGAGTGCGAATAACAACGATTAGGTCGAATCATGTGAAAAAATCAAGTGGCAATCATTTCCTGGAGGAAAGTTAATTAGTTGGTTAGTTGGCAGAAAACAGCTGGGAAATGAAAGCACGATGCAGTCTAAACAAAACATTCCTTGGCCATCTATTCAAAAATCGATCGTTAGATATGCATAGTGGTCCCAGCCAAGTGAACGATCACTGGGAAATGCTGTCAAAAATAACGAATGCAATTGAGCCGATAAGGCATAGGAGAACTAACGCGGTACGACAACAAGCATGACAAAATGACATTTTAACGAAATTCGTCCAGAAAGCGATACGAGCAGATTTCGCTTATTTCGAATACGCGCTCGTATTCTTATCGCAAAGGATAAGTTGTTCTTTCTTTCTTAGTTTTATTGAAAACTGCCTTCAACATGAAATCATAAACAGAAAAGCGGATATCAAGTGCTCGGCGACAAAGATGACTTTCATTGTGAATAATGAAAGTAATGCAATCCAAATCCTGTCGAAGTTATTGCTTAGACGAGTAGAAATGTGAGACGCTTTATCAAGCACAGAGAGATATGGAGTATGGGAGGGTAACGCTACTTACTTACTTACTTGTTACGATAACATACCGTTTACAACAACCAGTTATATGATTTAACCAAGTCTTCTTCTTATTCTAAGGTTTAGCAAATCAACAAGATATCACTCAGTATGTCGTGTAGAAAAGATGTCATTCTGTATGTCAGCTTCTTTTTTTGTTTTGTTTTTGTTAAATACCACTAATCCTTGAAAGGATGTCCCCTGTTCGTGTAACACGGTGACGGCGAGAACGAAGAGCAGAACGAGAAAGAAATAGGTAGGCGGTGATCATAGCGTAGTGCTGGAGTGTAAGGCTGTGCGCGACAAGCACCGACTTCTGGTTTCTATTTTGATTTTATCAGCTTGTCCTTCAGTGTACAAGTATCGCGTCCAAGTTAATTGGAAAATCGTGAAAGACCATTTGATGAAACCATGCGATAAAAGCTCCATATATCCGCAATGAATTTATGCCGATTAACGTTTTCTCAAAAATATGCTAATGTTCTTCCTGAACGAGCTTTTCTATACGGGGCCGAACAGCGACGCGCAGAAAAGACTTTTGGAATATTCCACCAGTTTTTCAGTTCAGTTCTACCTGCCATACAACATCACTCCTGCATTGTGTTTGTTCGCCCCTTGCATATCGGAAAGCATTCATTGTTCATAACTCGTCAGGATTCAGTGCCACTATCGCTTGAATTAAGTGGAAAAATTCCCGGTTCCTGTGAAAGATTTTTTTTTTTTTCCTGTCACAGAATAGATCCTTTCCACAACTATAAAAAAAAAGTTGATGTTGTGTAGACTTCAATGGGATCGTTTACACTGTTGCAAATAGGTTTACAAGGAAACCTTCACTGGTTCCCCGTTCACAATCTTAACCGGCATTCTATAGTACTGGTTAGGCTGCTTCCTGAATTTGTTCGATTTTATTTACATCTCTTCCCGAGCCCGTTTGGAAAAGTTCAACTCAGTTGGGTTGAATTCTGCTCGATTTTATTCGGTTCAATTCATTTAATCCCTTGCCTTCATTAAATATTATGTAGCTCTGCTCTGCTCTCTTTAGTGCAAGTTAATGCGCTGCTTTATTCTGTGCAATTATGTCCGCCACTGTTTGATTTCGTAGAGATTCTTCAGTTTCGCTGCTCTTTGACTTTTTTCGCTTGAACGCCGTACACTCCTACACTCTACTTGAATCCTATTCACCACTAATCAATTTTTTTTTTTTTTGTGAATTTTTTTGCAATTCTCTTCGATTCCATTTAAAGCGATTTATTTCTCTTCTTTACCGTAGAATCCTATTGGCATCAAACAGATCCGTATTAGATTTCTTTACAATAAGTAAAAGTGTTGGGAAAGAAGTTCGCAAGAAAAAAAAACGAAATAAACTTTTTTTTCTATTAAGTTTTAACTAAACTTATGCGTGTTTTTTTCTATCGTTTTATAGCACAGCATGTACATTACAAAGATGGTAGCAGATAGTGGCAGATTCACTCTAAGACAACTGTGCATAGCAGTTTTCTCATTTATATTATATAATATAAAATTTGTAAACTCAAAGGTATTTTATTTGGTATTTTTAAACCACTTTTAGTTCATTCATATTTTATGAGAGTTTGTTTCAAAAGTTATTGTGTTTGCTCTTGTTTATATATACATATATATATATATATATATTTGTAGTATGGTATTTGCATTTGTCTCGAGAGCACAATTCCGAATTAAACGACAACAAAAGAATAGAAAATATTTTCTATTTAATCCATGAAAATAGAAACAAACACATAACTCTTTGGTTTCTTTTTTTTGTTTTTTTGCTGTTTTATTGTCCCGTGCATACAAGCAAGCCAGGCAGTCAGTGAGGCAAGCTTGCGTATAATTAATATATGTGTACACGTATATACATATGCTTTTACTTTAGATTGCCAAAGTCAGCATTGGTTTGTTTGTTTTCTTTTTTTTTTTTTTTTATTTTTGTTATCGCTTAAACAAACCCTCTTTGCTATGCAGGGCCTATAAGTTTAAGCATATCTTTGAGAACTATCCACAGATAGACGGTTAAGATACGCTACATTAAAGCGACTATCGAATAATTGCCGACTAAATATATATACGTTCTGACAGGGAAAGCTTTAGAATAACATGTAGCGGGTAAGAAAATTATATTTACAACGGAATTTTGAAACTGCCCTACCCTTCGTTTCTAATTTCATAGAAGTATACGTACGCAAAAAAAAAAAATGATTAAAACTCTACTTTTGACAGTCGAACGTATAATTAAGCAGATTGCGACTCTAAGGTATATGTGATAGCTACTTAAGCCGATATCGGTTTTTTTTTTTTTTTTTTTTTAAGATCAATCACTCATACGTTTAATATGGTGAGGGTTGGAAGGCTGTGCTTAAAGAGGACGAGACAGCAACAGCTATAGGGTACGTGCACCCCGATCGGTAAGTGTTATGCCTTTGTTGGCTGGACGCTACGAGACCACCACATTGTGATCTCCACCTCTCATCCTTCACCATACGAACGCTGACTCTTAACTGCGCGTCTGGCCTTGCTTTTGATGATATAGCAGATATTGTACGTACATACTACAGAGATTTATGTATCGAGCGCTGAACAGCATTGCAAGTCTAAAGAACTATTGAAGCTTTGGTAAAAAGTTTAAGTGCATTCCCGCGATGTT
The DNA here is from genome assembly GCA_000688735.1 of Glossina austeni. Taxonomy (NCBI): domain Eukaryota; kingdom Metazoa; phylum Arthropoda; class Insecta; order Diptera; family Glossinidae; genus Glossina; species Glossina austeni. The sequence goes on from KK502401.1 coordinate 473,401, forward strand.
CAATAGGTTTTCACAAATATTTCGGAATGTTGTTTGTAAAAGTTGCAGGCAAGAAGCAAAATATTGGTTTTCGAAAGCTTCTCCGGCTTCATTTTGTTTTTGAAAAAATACAAAAATAATTTCCATATCTTTTTTCTACCAATTTAACAGAGTTACCCCATTTTTAGTCGACACTTATGTTATATTAGCTCTTGATAATTAGTCGTTATCACTTGAGATCTTATCATCTGTTTACCCTTATCGCTAACTGAAGCTTATAGGGCCTTGCATTCGTTTACAATTTTAATCTGATGTGCCAAAGTTTGGACTTTTTATCTCAATTTTCGCATTAGTAATAAGATTTCTAAACGCAAACAGGTGAACGTACAAGTAAGGATAGAAACATTAAGTTGAATAAGAATACATTCGTCTCAGTATTTGACTAGATACGATTCGCGACTACTGCAAAGTCAGTCAAGGGTGGGCTTGATCTTGAGTGGGGTAGACTGCGGTACTTGACTGTAGCTCTAGTGCGTGCATAGTCGGCAAAGGTAAGCATAACATTTACCGATTGGAGGCGCACACCCACTAAACTTCTACTGCACTCTCTATCTCTTTCTTTTTCCTTACTTACTGCTGATGTTTTTATAAATTTGATCTTTAATGGACCTAATTTTTATATATATGCACTGCCAAGCATGCATTTAAAAAATATGATGCACGCATACCCACTTTTTATCTATTTAATATCTACGCGAATAAAAGTCTGTATAGCAACTTGTATCCCGCATATATATGCTTCTGTTAAGAATGGCAAAACAAAGTGACATTTTCGGTTTGTTTCGCAATAATTTACACATACCTGCATACATAAAGCGCATTGCTATTACACACCCACCTACACACACACACACACACACACACACACCTACACACAGACACACACACCTACATACAGACACGCACACCTACACACAGACACACACACACACCTACACACAGACACACACACACACCTACACACAGACACACATGCGCGCGTGCGCGCATTTGCATAAATCCAAACCCACGCCTGGTTACATACTTAATGCTTAGTACTTTCGTAAATTGTGCCGGCTTAGCTGTGTGAAAGCAGTCGTTATTTGGTTTCCCTTGAAATATTCTAGCAGTATATGGCATGGCCTGCTGTGTTCTTTACGATAATATCCATGTTATGGTAACGGTTTCTATGTTTGCTTGGCCTATCTAATTTTCTGTATGTGAGCTTGTGTCATATATATATATATATATATATATGCATATATATATATGTAGTTCTAAGCAGAAATATATATATATATATATATATCAATAAATATATATATATATATAAATATATAAATATATATATATATATATATATATATATATATATAT
>KK502401.1:474841-491190 GCA_000688735.1 Glossina austeni
ATATATATATATATATATATATATATGGCTGTCGTGGTTGTGTGCGTTTAAAATTGGAATTATTATGCATATGCCCAAAGCATTAGTTGAAAATAGAGAGAGACCCACAGAAACTATCACACAGTGTTATTAGTGTTAACGACAATTATGATGTACTTTGTATTGCTGATCTATTCCAATAGCAGCCAAGTAACCAAACTCGTCGTTATCACCGCAAGCAACGTCATTATTAACGATAAGAGTCATTGTCATTGCCATGATGTGCGTGTGTGTGTGTGTGTATATTTTTGCTGTTGAGGTTTGGTTTGGTTTAGTTTTCTTTTTTTTTTTTTTTTTTGTTTTTCCTTTCTTTTCATTTCAATTTCAATTCGATGTTGTCGAACAACGCATTTCAGTCGGTGGTGTATCAATTATTTGCATTTGCGGTTAAGGCTAAGGCCACTTGCCGTTACAATACAATACTCGCTCGCATACTCCCTTGTTTTTCAAATTGGGATCACTTATGTGCTAATTTAAATATTTGTATATGCACTAAAAGAGTCGCGCAGTGTAATAACCTTCTTAGGCAGTTCCCCAGTTCTATACGCTATACGCATACAATCTCAAATAAATTGAATTACCATTCGGTATAAATGCATTATGAGAGATAATTAAAGATTAGACATAAATATGTGTACATATATGTGCGTACAATTACTTTTCTTTAGTTTTGTAAGAATTCGGTCGGTCTTTGATTAAAACGATTGCAATGCTTGACGATTATCACACAACTAATTACCTAAATAAGTTAATCAAGCTTAGTAAACATACTGCTGATGGTTGTTACATCTCTTAAACGTTTTGTCGAGGTACCAATAAATCGAATTGACAGTGAAACGTGCATTGGAGTGCGCGACATCGCTGGGAAAATGCCTTAATCTTAATGCCTTAATCTTAATGCACGTTATAGAGCGGCATGTCCAACACTCATTAAACACGTTCGTCGGGCAGGGCTGACCGTTGAATGCTATACACTACTATAGTTCGAAACTAAGAAGTTTCCGTTTCTATGAAATGGTAAAAAATAAAATCTTAAAAAAACTAATTCTGAAAGAGGCAAACAACGAGCAAAGCGCGGATAGATGTCGCTGGTACACTTAATATTTATTGTTAACGAGCTTGCTACTGGTCATCTACGGACATCAGAAATTATCAAAAATTATATCTTCTCATCATATGAAGGCGTATTTTTTTTTTTAAGAACGTCTATATAAAGAGGCTTCCAAAACGTTTTCAATTCTTTTTAAAATTTTTGACATTTAATCATTTTTAAACTAACTAAGACATGTTGTGAGTGAATAGCCTTAGGAATGGTTCAATCCGATTTATATTCAATGGGATCAAAGCATGTCAAAATACCAAATCTCTGTATTTATCGTGAATACATTATCCTCTAAATCGCAATGGACAGACATGCTCTGAAAATGGCTCTGAATTGCTCGGACCCTATTTTGAAAACTTTCCAAGTCTTAGCAAGTATAAGCACAAATTTGTTCTACTTTTACGATCGGCTATGTGTGTGTAGAATCAGCTTTAATTCTGATTCTGCTTCACATTTCCGATACTCGCATACTATGAGTACTATCTTATCGTTAGGGGAATCTGAGTTACTTAACCAACTTCCAATGCGCAAATAAAGATAAATTCCCCGGATTTAACATAAACGAAAAAAGAAAGTTATAGTCATTCACGGCCCACCGTTAAATATTCAACGCCACTTCGCTTAATACGGGTATTCATATAACGACTTTCCACAACAAGGCATGTTGGTTAAAAGAGCGGTCCGATCCGAATCATTTCCAATAGCACTCGTTCTTGGTGTACCAAAGTATCCCAAAAATTGCGCAGAAATACATGGACAGACAGACAAATAAGCTTAGATCGATTTCGAATTACATTTTGATAAAAAAAAAGATGAGTTTTTCTCAAGCGCTTCTGAATGCGCGCGAACTTAATAAACCCTGTACCACAAATGCATTAGTGTGTCAAAAGAGAGAGAGAAAAAAAAGAAGATTTTTCGTAAAAACTCTATTCCGATGATTGTAGAGAGAAGTTACGTAAGTGAACTGAAAGCATTGCTTCTAAAGTTCGAAATGCTCCCAGTGTCTGTATACAGCGAGTTCGTAGATAGATATTATCGGTATTGATCTGCAGTAGGTAGTGGTGTAATTACATTAAAGGCCATCTGCAAGGTCTAATTACATTAAAAGCCCCCTGAATTCAGATTATGCCATAATTTATTTTGATTGGCTCATTACCAATCAGACGAGATCCGGAAACGGATTTGATTTTAAATGTTTTATTTTCTCTCTCTCTCTCTCTCTCTCTCTCTCTCTCTCTCTCTCTCTTTCTCTCTCTCTCTCTCTTTCTTTCTTTCTTTCTCTCTCTCTCTCTCTCTCTCGAAGGTAATTAACCGAATTCGATGATTGGAAGATCGAGTCTAAAAAAAGTGTAAGTGTAATGCGTACAAGAAGAGAAAACGGGTACAATCAAAAATGGATCTGATGGAAAGTGACTCGTCTATAACAACATCGTTTACCATTAAAATGAAAACAAAGAAAAGTTCGCGACTAAACGCTTAATACATAGAGAAAATTAATTCAGTTCCCTGAAAAGGAATCGATTAGATTGGGATACCAGGATCACACGCCCCTTCAGGTTAAGGCGGCAGCGTAAGTTACAGCAGAATCACTTGGCTCAACGAAAGACACATAAAGACAATGCTGAGGTAGAAGTGAACGGAAACGAAATGCAGAGTCACATCCAGCTTAGTTATAAGCGTACGTAGCCAAAAATGCACCGCTTGGAAGTGCTTAGCGTTTTACCCCCAGGGCAACCTCGGAGAGCATTATAGAGCAAGGCTTGGTCTTACGATATGCTGATCAAAGCTGGAAGAAGACTAAAGCCGGGTCCCGTCTTAATTCCGTGCCGTAAAATAAGTTAGATAACGTTAAGCACTCCTTGATATGCAACACTAACCAACATGACAGGGTATGTGAATCTGGTTCGAGGATCTAACATATGATTTCAAATGAGATCGGCTGGCAATGTCGCTAAATAGAATTAGTGCGATGTCGGCCTTCGTTCGTTTCGTTCTGTCGTTTTGCCGATCTTCCCGTCTGTAACCGGAGCAGACGTGTGCTCGGATCATAATCCGTACGAGAGTCGAGTAAGTCAATAGCCGGAAAAGGCTACGATAGTATAATCAAGTGCACCATAAATTGAATACGGTTTGACGGAATAGCGTAGTGTACTGTTGACTCGGCCTAGCGAAACATTAAGGGAATTGTGTATTTAAGCCGATAAAATATGTTAACACAATTAATTATCACATGCATTGTACTGTATTTAATAAATGCAAACAATGTGGTGTATGATAAGGAAAAGCGACGATCATTAAAATAACGGACCCGTAAATTAGGTGCAGAATAAAGACAAACCTAGAGGCAAGCCTAGACAGATAAGGACGGTGTCCTATCCCGCATAAACTTTGTCTAATCCTTATGTAGGACTATGTAGTCCTATCGAATACTCACTAACCCCAGCATGCATGGATGGAGGGCAACAGAGGCTTGCTGCTTTTCAAGACCATTATCCAGAGATACGATCTGGAGAACTGATAAGCACAAAAGAGATAATTTTATCGATTCTGTTCCATTCTTCTTTTTCTTTTCTTTTCTTTTCTTTTCTTTTCTTTTCTTTTCTTTTCTTTTCTTTTCTCTTCTTTTCTTTTCTTTTCTTTTCTTTTCTCTTCTCTTCTTTTCTTTTCTTTTCTNTTCTTTTCTTTTCTTTTCTTTTCTCTTCTCTTCTTTTCTTTTCTTTTCTTTTCTCTTCTTTTCTTTTCTTTTCTTTTCTCTTCTTTTCTTTCCTTTAGAGTTTCCTTATAAAGCCGTAGATCTTGGATTTTTACTCACTAAAGCAATATTCTCTCGTCTCATCTCAATTAGTTTAACTAACATCGTAAAATTTTTCCCTTCTTATTATTTTCCTTTTTCAGTTTCCTTGGCATTGTTGTACACATTCTCTGGCTTCAATATACCTCGAAAGTCTCCTTAAATTTTTTATTTGTAAAATACAAAAAAAAAAACAAAGTGAAGAGCTCTGCAAGTAACGGAAGAAATCAAATTGAAACTAACACCACTTCCGGTTTTTACAGTACGGTTATAGTATAATTTTTAAGAAGATTGTATGTGTTTAGATTTTTCGTTTAACAATATCTTTGGCCTTCGTTACCCTTAGTTGTGTCTGCGGTTAAGAGAATGCTTTTTCTTTTCTTTTCTTTTTTTTTTTTTTTTTTGTATAAGTTTTCATATTATTGTAGTAGTCGAAATTGTGTAAGGAGGATTTCCTTAAATAAACACCATAAGAAAAATAATCAGAAACTTAACGTTGATTTACGTTACGATTACAATTTTTGCCTCTATTTCTCTCTCGTTCTTTTACTCGCTGCTAGTGCATAAGCGATATTAATTTTTTAGTTTAGAGAACTTTTGTCACTTGTGTCAAGTTTTATAGTCTTTTTGTCAGTTTGTTATGCTTATATATATTTATATATATATTGCCTGGCCAGTGAACAATGCGTACGCATCAAAACACACACACACACACACACACATGCATATATAAATATAAGGAAATTTTATTTTAAATAATAGTCGTGTTATTGCGGTAACAAATAAGATTTAATCTATGTTGTGTACGATCCTTTGACTGCACATTCTCTCCTTTTGTGTTGCGCTTCGTCCCTCCGTTTACTTTTAACTTTTCTTTTTATTGTTTTATTACTGTTAAAGGGGCTTTAGGGAATCTTACGTTCAATCGTTTTCTCTTTGTGTTCCATTTCATTCTTTTATTCATTTCTTTATTTGTTTTTGTTTTTGTTTTTTTTTTGTTTTTTTTTTTGTTTTTTTTTTGTTTTTTTTCATTGCTATCTTGCAAACCAGCACTTAGTTAAGTGACGATATCAACCGCAATTCAAGAACTAAATAACATGACAACAACAACTGCAACAACGAAAGGAAACCAACTACAAATAAAATAATAAAAAAAGGTTTTTGCAGAAGTTTTAACAAAATATTTTAGATGCACAACTATAACTGAAAACTGAAAACTGAAGACTGAAGACTGAGGACTGAAGACTGAAAACTTAAAACTAAGAAATGCAGCAGCAATAATAACTGAAACTTTCTATAACTTTTCTATAAAACAGGGGGACATACAATAAAAAAACAAGTATAGGAAAAAAGCTGGCCAGAGAGAGAGAGAGAGACAATGTCTTAGAAATTTCATATATCACGCGTGTGTGCTTATAGACGGGCATTATCCCCTAGCACGAGACCATCAAATCAACGTTATTCTGTAAGACCTGAAAAGTGTATTTGACGATGTCCTCAATCAGACATACATTTTGTTGTGTAACAAACATTTCAGTCAAGTCAATATATGACGCTTCACTTATTTTAAAATTTATTGTGATAGCCGAAATCTATGAAGAATCTGTGCTAGAAATTAAGGAGATTGAAACGCTTGCTTGTCGCTACAATCATTTCATTCCTCCTACCCTTGATGTTTTCAAAATAATGTGTCAATTAAAGATAGCGTCGTCATGGGACGAAATATCGTTCAAATTCAATATTGACTTGATAAGTATTATTACAGCTCTTGTCGCAAACAACAGTGTGTCGACATTCGTATAGACCACAATGATAATGAAAGCAATGAATGCACTGAACGTCCACGGCTACAGAGACATCAAAAGGCATCAATAAGATCCAGAAAATTATTCTCGATAATCGAAAAACGGTAGCGACAAGAGAAAGCTCCAATGGTCGATATACCAAATGCTACCGCGTTTACTCATAGTGGCACAAAAACATGCTCGCATAAATCAAAGGCTGTAACGGTCACACTGGGTGAACTTAAATGCGACTTGCTGCCCCATTCCTAATGTTCTTTAATTATTTATGTTCTCCCGAATTGACTCGCACAGTGACAACTGTCTATTTGCATATCGCAAGGGGAAGAAAGGTCTCTCTCATTACGAAAAGCGAAGCGTATTACAAGTGCCTTAACGAATCGTTCTACAAGAAAAATTCGTTGAAATGCTAGGTGTGGGGTATTATGAGTTTCTTCAACCAACTGAAGCCATCACTAAGGAATGCTATCCTTAAATAATTGACATTGAAATTGCAGCAAAAAACGAGCTTAATATCTCAAAAACCACAATATCGTGAACTTTCTGTATAAAGATACTCTGTTTCGTATAGCAAAAGTCGATCAGGAAATGATTGCAGCTCTGACTTGAAATATCCCGGTCATCCCCCGCTGTTATAAGCAGTCATTATTTATTACTCTTGGAACATGGATTTCCATTCTTATGAGTTATTTTGTGGGGGTCGTCTTGAAAGACTTGCTTATATATACGACCCATATATACCCGCTAATAGTTTAATGAAATAAGTGAAAAAGTGATGATGACTTCTTCCCATTTCCCTCATTTTCGTCACTTAGTAAAATTAAAATATCGACATCGACATATAAATAATAAAATTTGTTACCTTCTTTCGAAAATGCGCTCAATATTTCACTCTTTCTATTTTAAATAATTATGTGATAAGAAAGCAAAGAAGAGCTAATTATAGGTACACAAGCAAAACAAAGAAAAACGTGAAAACCATGAAACAGCGATAAACAAGAAGCTGGTAGTTGATGTGATTTGTTTTTGTCACACCTCATGTAAATACAATTATTGACTGGATAAACCATTTTTGACTTGACTTTCAATTTCTTCATGCAATTTAATCCGATTTTAATAGGGAGAATTGTTCCACTTTGCTAGTTGGATAATGATAAGCAAATAAATATATTTTAGGATAACGATTATTATTATTATTATTATTATTATGAAAGTCTTAAAAGTACTAGCATTCTGGGGCTTTTTTAAAAAACTCTACCGCACTTGAGATTTGAACCCATGACACCCCCATGATTGGGAATTGCTAGTCGAGACTCTTACCTACTCGGCCACTCAGGCGTAGCTTAATTAAGTTTTCATTGTTTTAATTAAATTTTATACAATTTATATATGCGTATATAAATATTTACATAAGATAAATAAAAAAATTATTCGATTTTTCTTTTCTTTTTTTTTTGTTTTCTTTAGACCCTAAAGAAATAAGAATTTAATCTCATTATTATGATATTTTCTGTAATATTTTACCATTAACTTAGTCAATCAGACAAGTAAGTGTAGAAATAAAATTGGAAATACTTTTGCAGATATTTAATAAAAAAAAAAAAAAAAATGTTCATTACACGTTTGCTTATATAAGATTTATGAGAACCTATTCATGTAGTTTGGAAATTGATACTAAAAATGTAGAGAAAAAAAAGAAAAAGAGAAGAGAAGAGAAGAGAAAAAAGAAACTACATGTCAAAGTGTTGGCATTTCAATGCTTCTTTCTGCTTTTGCTAGTTTCTTTATTTTCAATTTCTACCATCTGTTTACATTCACATCCCTTACTGGTTACCGTTCATTTTCATTAAAAAATCTAATGCCATCTCGTTCCGTTACTTTGTCATTATCAATGAAAATTGATGACATGACATTTGTATGTAAATTTAAAGCATAATTTATGCTAGAGCAACACACATACAAACACACACACACACACGCAACAATAACATATACTTAATATGTAGCATTCAAGTAGGGGAAAGGAAAGAAAGAAACAACATATCATTTTCTTTTTTCATTTTTATTCGAGTGAAAAGTTAAAGAATATGTCATCCACCTTTTGCAAGTCTTTATAACAAGGTAAGACACTTACAGCAATGCACGCACAGCACGAATATATGAATACATATGCAAATTTACGTTTTTACGTAATTTTTCTTTTCTTGTTTTTTTTTTTTTTCATTTTATTTTTCTTGCATGCATCTCTTCAACTTATAGTGCAAAGTTCATACAAACCATAAATCAATATCAACAAAAGAGATTTTCCATGTATATGAATGTATAAATGTTACATTGGTTTATGTCTTCGCACATATGCATATACGTTTTCATTTATTCTGTAATAACCTGGTGTACACATATAAGCGTATGGGCACACACACACACACGCACACCCACACACCCACACGGTTAAGTTAGAATACATTATATTTCGTTCAAAAATTTTTCTCATATATATATATATATATATATATATATATATATAGACGTGCCATCAAACGATAGAAGCGCTCTAGATTGAGTCTAGCGTTTGCGACATACAGATATGCGCACCAAGGAATCCGTGCTGTGTATATATTTGCTTCGGTCCTTGTTCTGGGCTGCGATCCTCCCATCCGTTTATCTATTTTGTTTGTCTCTTTCGCCTAGCGATTGTATAACTTGCAGTAGAACCCGGAAACATCAAATATATACTTTATGCTGAGGGTAAGCAATTAAGTTGGAAAGTGTGACAAACAATCCGCCCAAGAAATGCCGTAAGAAGCCGCAGCTTCAAATGCATAAAATATGTTAACTGAGAAATTAGACAAAACGTTATAAATACTTTTTACTCACGATCTATGCACGATATTCGATTAATCGATCGTGCGCGAGCTAAGAAAGTTATTGTCGACCAATCGAAACGCCCATAACCAAGAGAGAGTATAAGTTTTTCTTTATTTCAAATATTGTGCTTCAAGACATGATAGACATGAAAAATTCACCCTAAGGCGAATAAAAATGCTTTACTTGATTTATTTACTATATCCAACCTTTTTTTTTCCCTATATCCTAACAATGAGTGTTACGTCTTTTACTTGTAATAGTTATGAATTTAATAGTTACGAAAATATTTTTGATATTTTTTCTCATATTTTATTCATTGGTTTCGTTTTTTCTTACTTGGGATTTCGAATATCAATGAATAAGTGGAGTTATACAAATTTTTCATAGCGAGGAAATCAATCCGCAACAAAGAGTGCAGTTATTTTTTTTTTTTATTTTTTTTTTTATTTTTTTTTTTTGTAAAGTCCAAGATCAGAAGTACGAGTAGAGTGCACTTGAGAATTTTTTTATTTTTTTTCGTTTCGCATTGAGTCGGGGGGGTTTTCTTATTCGTTGGGAAGGCCAACACAAACAATAAATTGTGACTGAAGAAGAGAGAGAAATCGAAGTAACAATCATTTGAGATTCGATTCATTCAAACTTAAACATTGTTATGCTTCACGTTTGCGTAAGATTATTGGGAATGGGCAAAAAAACTTGGCCACGTTAAGATGATGTTACCTCCAATAAAGAACACTAATCGTTGAAAAATGAGCGTTTGCATCCTCGCGTCTTATTGAATTTGGACAATAAATGAACAATCAAACTGACATGCGTTCATTTTCGCCAACAACGACAGGACATAATTTGTGTAATAACAATAACTTTTCGAACATTACAGCAAACATTGCAATTATCAGTTAATTGCTTTCGACATATACGAGTATATCAACTTAATAACAATCAAATCAAGATTTATTGATGGCTGCAAAATTTACGCACACACAATCGCCAAATATTTCTGTCTTAACGGCAATTATCTCCAAAGCGGCTAAATATTCACCTTTTCCTAGCTAACTTTCCCTTCTCAGCTAACATTCTTTTTGTTTTTGGCTTGTCCCACCCTCCCCCCTTTTTTGTTTTTTTAAGTCAATGAAAAGCTTGTATGAACGCAGGAAATCTTTTAGCATTTTATCGTGCGGTATATTATTTAGTTTTTCGTTTCAATTTTTACATTATTTGCTAATTAGGTCTTAGACAATAAGTATAAGGATTCTAACTGGAAAAAATAACTAAATTATTAATAAGTTCCCTGTCGTCAAATTGACTGTTTTATGCAATTTACCCGCCACGTTTACTTCTTACCAAGTCACAAGTATACATAACTTTGATATTGACGTTCCAATTCTTTACAAGCTCGCTTAGGTCATCTGTATTTTACGGTATTGCAAAGAATTCAACTGAAGCTGACGGAGTAAGCTGTGTACCAGTTAGAAAGCGCTTGAAAGCCTTGAAAATTCACATATATCCGTCCGTCTGCACTAAAAGTAACGCAAGCAGTGAGTTTCAACTAGCTCCGGAAACATCTTCCGATTGCGGCCTATTCTCCTGATCTGCCCGCTTCCGATTACGACTAATTCAAATCGATACCGTCATATCATAGTTAGTGACAAAGGTTTTACGTAGGCTCCTGCCTATGTGGCTTAACCCTACGGTGCCAATGACACACGGGTTAATAAAGCATAACCCACGCCCCCCCCCAGTGAGTTGGACAATCCCTATAAGCTAGGGGTCCAAACTACAATGGAGTCCAGATTATTTATTGCGTATGGCACAATAAACCCACTCTGGTAAGTGGTGAGGCCCACCCAAACCTCGGTTATTCCGCTAGGGAATGTGAAAACCACAGCCACCACGAATAGTCCCCGAAGGGCCGTACCCAAGCAGTCAGGGCTCACACATTGATTAACTGCTGCGTCATATCATAGCGGAGCAGCAGTCCCACAGATTAGAAGATACGCGATAATGGGTTAGAAGGAAGTTTCTATGCCAAGGGCATCGTATCTGATAAGAGCCAAAAGACCATTGATAACGACAGGTAATATTTCGTTTATTAAACTTTGTAACATGTATTTATACCCTATATATACTTGCGGTATAAGAGAGGATAAGGGGGTATATTACGTATGTCCCCAATACCCGAGAGGACTTGAACTAGACACACTTCTTATTATGCCGATCAGTTCAGAAGAGTGATTCAGGCGAACAGACAAGCTTAAATCAATCACTTTATCTTTGTCCGTCCGTCAGCCATGTTTTCTTATATTCAAACTACAGCCTCGAATTTCTGCGATATTTTGAGGATATTTGGTACACTGACCAACGATCAATTGAAATTAGTTTGGATTGGACAACTTTTTCACCCTGACGCTTCATTTTGAGACGTCCATGTCAACGTATGACAAAACTTTTCTTTTAAAAAAGCTTCTCAACTAAAACATGGAAACTAATTGTTACGCTTTGAATCGAGATTCTTATACGTTAAAATTTTAAACGTCCCAGCCTTGTATAAAACACAGAGTTTTTTAAAAATTAAATTGAATTTTGCTTAGACCCTTTTTCTAAGCCCTTAAACACCTATTATCTCTGTAAATTTTAAATTATATTAAAAAAATTATTAATTTATTTTTCACAATCGCCAAATTTGGCGAACTCAGTCATTTAAGTCGGGGATTGTTTTCATTTTTAAAATAGTTTTTGTTGTTTTCCTTTCTTCCTTAACGTAAGCCTAAAGGCAGAAGCCTTTACTGCAACTACTTACAAATTCACGTTTTTCTGCCACCAATTGTTTTTAACAGCGAAAGAAAGTTAAGAGAATAATAATATTCACAGAGTTTATTAAACATGTAAATAAATACGAGAGGAAAAAAATTATTTTTGGAATATACTAAAAATAGAAACACTCGATCCGTTCTCGTGAGACATCTTTAACGTAACCAATGTGCTACATAGAATACGCAATTGCGGCACTTAGTTTGCTGCATTCTAGCCTTCAAGACATTATTTTATAACACCGATATCCAAGGGATTGTCAAGAAACAAATAATATGTCACTTTGCGAAATGGTCATATGATTAGAAGTGTCCGAAATATAGAACAAGGAAGGCATGATAAATGAAAATTTTGAAAATGAGTAAAAGCGTCACAAATTAAAAAAACAAATGAAAATATTTTTTGTTACATACTTTCACCAAGAATTTTAAAAGAAAATTGTTTGCCTACTTTTAGGATCAATATTTCAAGATATGTAAGAAAAAAGATTGGAAAGGAGTAGCTTTGCTTTAAATCAAACAAACGGTAGTTGTTGTATTGACTTTTCAGAACAGGGGATTGCGAAACGATCTAATTAGCTGCGCTTTTATCTGATACGCATTAGTCATCATAACTAGCAGTTTTTACGATACGAATCCAACAAAGCTGAGCGGCCAACAATACACTGAAAGGTATTAATAATGTTCCTGATCTACCGTGAAAGTCTTTCCCCTAGTTTGGTTCCACTAAAAAGTACTTTACAATTTGCACTTAAGGCGATAACTTAGCGAGAAATTTTTTGTATTATAATTTAACTCATCCACAAAGCCATTTACGGCGCCTGATAAATGTCAATAGGATGTCACAAAATGCTGATCAAAAGTAATAAATCTTTCGTTTAAAGTGTCGCGAAACGTATTTTGAATCAAATTTTTCTTTTTATCTTCTCGAAGCTATCTATATAGATATAGAGAATCTTATATATGCCCTAGAGCTTATCATCCTTTTCATTAATTTTTTGTATTAATATTTTTTCAGGATTGTAACGTTAAATTTATACGTGATGCTTACGTCCTGTTGTATAACAAGAAATCACAAAAGCATATTAAGCGTAGATATCGATATTACTTTAACTCTTTGGTCATCGTGGTGTTCTTTTTCTTCTTTAAATTTATTGGAACGCATTGCTTATAGAAAAATGAAAATACGGCGAGAGAGAGAGAGAGAGTGAGAGAGAGAAAGAGGGCGGGGGGAGGGGGTGATTTAAAATTTTTCATAATTGCTTTCCTAACAATCATGTGTTCTTTGTAAAATTTTAAAACAATTGCAATATTTTATTTACTACATTATCTAATGTCATCGACATATCAATATTTTAAGTCATATATTAAGATTGCTTTAACCAACAGCCTTGTAAGTGCTATTTAATATTCGATATTTAAGCGAAAATGTTATTAAAACAACTATTTATCTAATGGATTATATTTCAAATATTTACGATTTCAAGACTTGGAAGACATATAGACTGTCTGTCGTAAAGACTTTAGTTTTCGTTTATATTTGAAGGCGAACATCTGACGATCATATACCACAAACATTATACATAGCAGATGAGAGCAGCCTTAAAAATTTGCATTATTTCCTTTAATTTTTCGTATTTATTGTAGAAAAAAAAAAAAAAAAAATTGTTATTTTAGGCGCATAATTTAAAGCCATGTTAATGACCACTTTTAGGCGCTTTAGTTTGGGAATAATTTAGTTTTAGCAAAGTCTTTTTAAGCTCACTATGGCTAACGTTACATTAAAGGATTAATTAGAAAATTTATTTTTCATGCACAAATCCGGCCGTAATTGCATACATGTAAGCATTTAATGTAAAAATTTTTCCTATTACCGTACACTGAACTTACAAGTTTTTATAATGGTGCACGCATGCCGATCAAGATATTATGCTTAAGAGTGGCCTTCACGTTTCGCGCAATTTAACTAAAATTTAATTTAAATAATTCTTGCTTAAGATCTATTTTTTTTTTTTGTATTTGAACTACGGCTTTTCGCTGCTCCACCATTTGTATGCTTAAGGATATCAAAAATTTATTTGTATGATTTTCTCTTCCACTTTTTATGCTAAACTTGTTTATCTTCTTAAAAAGAAAAGGAAAAAAGACGGCTTATAAGACCGTTACTTAAAAAACTTTTAATAAATAATAATAATAATAATAATAATAATAATAAAAATGATGCCGAATATAAATATAAAATAAAAACGTTCATCAACCTTACATCGACTTTGTAATGCCAAGTATAACGTTAACCGAGTGCATGCGAATGGATGCGAATCTACCAGATGTTATATCCATGTTATGGGCAATTGTTAAATGTATAAAATGGAAAAATAAATGCATTTGCAAATGTAGATCAACTTTATTGTATTTTATTGCATTGTGCTTTATTCAGTCTTCAACTTCGACCTTTGGTTTACCCACTACTACAATTTTCATTTTCATACCGATGGAGAAATTTTGAATTTGCGTTTTGCACTTCGCCTTTTTTTTTGGCGTATCTAGAACTAAACATTAATGGAACTTACTAGATATTATTGACACTTCTACAACAACTATAATACATATATACAGCTTAAGTTGATGGTATTTATTTTTCTGCGGAATGTAAATCCTTATGGAAAAAAGCTTTTGCTCGCTATACAGAGAATGCATTTCACATTTTGTTTGATAGCCATAAGATGCGGTCGATATTTCTAAGATAGGACAGGTTCGTCTGAATGCCATGTAAAAGGAATATGGAAATGATATATCTGATCGCTATTTACAATGTCTTTTCAAAACATTGCACGTTACCAACTGGAATAGGATTGCCAGTGGATGAGAACCCATACTTTCCACATTTTTATGCTCGAGAGGTAGAAGATTTGAAATCAATCGCAGTTGTCTACGTGTGTGACAGCATTAGAATTCTTTCGATAGACCGACGGACATGCTCGCTTGCTCTCCCGCTCCGGGAGAAATCAATCGCACTTGTCTACGTGTGTGACAGCATTAGAATTCTTTCGATAGACCGACGGACATGCTCGCTTGCTCCCCCGCTCCGCCAATTTAATGGAAAACGTTTTGACATTTTTTTAAAATTTTTATTACCTGTCCACTCTTATTGCTTGTATTCTACTTGCACTGACCGATTGAATCGACCGATCTTTTTTTAAATCTAGTCCCCCTCAAGTACTGCACACTTATGCCAACATTTCTTCCAATCCTCGAAACTGCTGTTGTTGTCGATTTCGCGAGTAGCCTTCAAAGCTTTCTGCCCTTCAGTTTGTATCTTTTCAAGGGAGTTAAAATGTTGCCCCGGAATCGTCTATTGAGTTCAGGAAATAGCGAGAAGTCACATGGGTCTAAATCAAGGTGAAACGACATGGATTGAGTTTTTCACGAAATTGTCTCGAAGAACCAAACTAGCGATTGAGTGTTTTTGGTACCAATCGAGATTTGACGCGTTTCAGGTCTGAAATATCTTTTAAAGCGCTACTGACTAATCCGTTTGAAATGCTAACAGGGTCAGAAAAGTTCCTGATAGTAAATCGAAGGTTTTTGAACAGCAAATCTTTGATTTGTTTGACGTTTTCGGCCTTCTTTGAACGATTGACACCACTTGTCAACATTAGCTTCCGACAAATTTTGCTTGCCAAAGAACCTCCGCAATATCCTAAACAAAATTTAACGCAACTTCTTCTTGACTCGAACAATACTAAGCCCCACTTAAACCCTAATGACAGTTATGATGTGAACATTGACACAGATGTCTGTGACAGTGTTACCAGTTTGGAAAAAAATACCCCCGAGGATCGATATACGTGCGCAGTTTAGTTTGAGTATTAGTATTACTTGTGTTTGCATCCCAATCTGTAAGCGTTAGGCCTTTACCGACTGACCACTCACTAAAGTTACGAAAGGCGGGAAGTCTACCCCACTGAAATTCGAATCCATGAACACTGACAGCCGGACGGTGAACGAGACACCAGTCACGACTATCAACTCCACGTCCATGGGTCGATATCTCACTGCGATAGACAAGTAAGTGTCTGTCGTGATTATAGTTGATTGTTTTCAGTTACGGCCACCTGCGAGGTGTAAGCACTTCGTACCTTTCTCTCTCTCTCTCTCTCTCTCTCTCTCACCTTTCCTAATTTCTTTTCGACCAGCACCGTATTAGCCGCATAAAAAGTATCTGTGAAGTGATTGATCACATATACCCCAAGAACTGTACCTTAAGAAGGAATTAATTTGAAAAGCTTGTAGTGTCTAACAAATATCGAGAAAAAAATCTGATGCAGATATTAACCGAAGCCGTTTCACGGGATAATGCGAGTATGTGGTTACGGTGTGGAAACAATATTTACCACAAACATTTGCGGGTATTAAAATGGTTGATGGTCGAAACTTTCGAATTTTTTTTTTCTTCTATACTTAGCGCTCTTCACTTCTTACACCTTAATAGCCCAACACGAGTGTTATATATGTGTTTTTTTTTTTCTCCCATTTTTTTCTCTTAAAAGACAATCTTTGCTGAATTTTTTTTTTTTTTTTGTCTCCTTCGTTTTCTTTTTTTACCGCTTCTTTTTTCGGGCTTTGTGCACCGTCTACCTTTTATTATATACTTTAATTTTTTATATTCTTAAATGCACTTTTAAATGAATTTTTTCTCATTTCTTTTTTTGTTTTTTTTTTTTTTGTTTTTTTTTTTGGTGCAGTCAGGTATAAAAGATAAAAGAAATTGTCGTTCAGATGAATTATAACAAGAGCACTTATTTAACTGAACAGGTTTCGCTATGGATGAAAGGGAGCGAGGGTTAAGTACTTTAACAAAAGTAATAGACAAAGGAGATAACTCAGAGACCACGTTTTTTTGCTTTTTTTTTTTTTTTTTTTTTTTTTTTTTTTTT
>KK502401.1:491407-515285 GCA_000688735.1 Glossina austeni
GTATAGAAATATATATAAAAACTTTTCTAGCCCTTGACTTTAGCGTTTGAAAACTTGGCGTGTGCACTGACACACATGCAGGGATAATATAATTGAATATTTCGAAATTAATTTCGTTTTTTTTTCTAGTTTTAGTACAGGTTTAGTTAAAGGCTTTTCACACCATCACGGCAAGAGATTTACTTAAATTGTATAATATTTTAGTTAGATTTAATGCTTGAACAAGTTTATCTAACTAAAAATTAGTATTATATTAATATGTATATATATATATATATATATATATATATGTTCTTATTATCTTCGTACTTTTTATTTGCTGTGCCGTGCTCTTTAAAAGAAAGTATTTATTATAAAATGAATTAGTTTAAGTGTGAAGAGTGAAAGGCAGTGTCAGTTATGTTTCGTTTTGAAAACGTCTGTATATGTTAGCGAATAAACAGGCAAAGTACAGGCAAGAATAAATTATCATCCAGAATACTGCTTACAGAGAATAAATAGCAAGTGAAATTGAGCAGATGTTTCTTGCTCTTAAAGAATTTTCTTATTTATATCCATCACCGGAGAATAAAGGGAATATTCAACTTGTCAGAATGTTTGCAACGCCAAGAGGAAGGCTTCAGAGACCCCACAAGTTATACATATTCTTGATCAGCACCAAATTCTAAATTGATTTAGATTAAGCATGCCCGCCTCTCCGTCCATGTAATATCTGTAAATACTCCTCTTGCCGCGAAACGTTATCGATCGCCCACTGTGCGACATAAACTAAGAACACCTCTGTTTTTCGAAATAAATAAAAAATTGATTTTTTTAAAGCATATTCTATAAGCAATGCTGTAGTACTTGTAAAAAAAATAGGATAAATCGACCACGCCTACTCAATTTAGTAATAGCGTTTTACAATTTCATACATTTGCAAAACCTTTATAACGCCCAGAAGCAAGCTTCGAAAACCCCCATAAAGCATATAAGCATTCTTGGCTATGCGACAAAAACTTTTATTTTGAAAATAGAAAAAGCCAGCCGCACCCACTCCATATTATGGAGCATGAAAATTGAATTCTTTTACTTTTTTCTCTTTCTAAGGATAACAGTGATGGGCATACAAGATTCGGTCACGACCGAATATAATTTTCTTTGTGATTTTTTTTTTTTTTTTTTAAGCTAAAGGTGATCGGCATAAACAATTCGATCCCAGTCGAATATGACCAATGGACGTTGGCGTTGCAACGCTATATCTAGTACTTTACAATCCAAAACATATTATGCAACGTGTGGTTGTAAAATATATACGAGGTCATGTAGGAATATATACAAATAGTTTTTTCTTTTGTTTTAATTTCCTTTCGCGATTCCTGTCTTTCATATCTTCGCCTGTACGTAAAATTTTATTATAATATAAACTTTTCCGATATTCAACTCGATTATCGACAACCGAAAAACTTTCGATGCATTAAATTCTGCCAACGCATTACCACACCACTGCTACGTTAGCATCAATCCTTATAATTCCGAACTAAGAAATTTAATAACATACGAACGCTGTATGCCTTATAAAGGTTTATTTATTTATTTATTTATTTTTTTTTTTTTTTTGTATTTTTTTTAATTGGAAATAAAATTTTACATCATCAAC
This sequence comes from Glossina austeni, assembly GCA_000688735.1. Lineage (NCBI taxonomy): Eukaryota > Metazoa > Arthropoda > Insecta > Diptera > Glossinidae > Glossina > Glossina austeni. The sequence continues at coordinate 493,047 of KK502401.1, forward strand.
TTTAAATAGTATTTATGTTGATGTTTTACTTGCGTTCACTTCCGTTAAATGGCTCTTCCATCAGCGCATCGATTTACTACCAAATTCCGTTTCATATCAGGTACAGGCTGCTTTTTCATTTAATACATTGTCATTAATATTCATATTTTTGTGAATTTATGTAAGAATGCTTATACGCACGCATGTATGTACCCATATTCATGTTGTACAGTTTATGATTTAAAAATGTCAGCATATTGTTAATCGTGTGCAAAACAAACGAAGAGAAAAATTACAAACACTTTAGGGCGAATCTTTAATACCCATCGCTTCGGAAACACACATCGCCGTTATTTACATAGAAATGCCAGCCACAAGTTGTATATTTTAATATTCAAAAGTGCCAAAAGCAAATGAACAAAGAATTTTGTATATATACGGACAGACAAGCGGAGAGCAATTATAGTGAAATTGCTACACAATTTTACCTTGATATAGAAATTCTCCGCCTTTCAGATTTTCAAATAACAAACAGAACAGCAAATTGAATATACTTAAGAACTACACTGCTGGGCATATAAATGTCCACCGTTAATTATGAAGTAGTTCTCATACACTTATATAAATGAAAATAAAAAAAAAAAAAAAAAAAAAAAAACTCACATAAACACACAGTCGCATAAACACTTATACTATTTACTATATACTATACATACATATATATATATATATATACATATATATGTATATATATATATATATATATATGTATTAAGAAACATATGAACATTATTTACTCTTACCAAACTGTTGTCGTTGTCAGTTTCTCTACCGTCTAGCACACTAACAAGAACATTACATAAAGTTTAAATTTGCTGCTTTTTTACGCGAAATGCAACAAAAAGAAAAAGGAAAAAAAGAAAAAAAAAAAAAGTTATTCATTTTGTTAATATAAAAGGATTCGAAAGCATTTCATGGAGGATTTTTACAGGATAAAGTAAAAGAAAATTATTTCATTATAATTACTTTCAACATTTATGCTGGACCTTAAAAAGTATTTTGTCTCAAAAATTTCAATTAAATAAATAATATTTAAAAGAAAAATGCTTTATGCAATTAAAAAAACAACAAGAACAAAAAAACAAGAAGAAGAAGAAGAAGAAGAAGAAAAATATAAATTCTTTTTATTGCAAAATTCTGTCTCTTTCTTTCCCTCAATCGAACCCACGGCCACATAAAAATTGCATAAAAGACAAAGTAAAAGTTAATTGAAGTACAAGAAAAACCGGAAGACACACGCCCCATTTTGCTAGCGTGAGAACCTGAATTAATTTGATCATATTTATCCGATCCAATCTGTCTGCCTTTTTTTTTTTTTTTTTTTTTTTTTTGTTAAGATCACCAATCATTTAGGTTGAGAATGAAGTGAGGGAAGAGAAAGATTTAGACGGGAAAGTGGCCGCAGTCTAGTGTCTAAAGTCGGTATGCATTTACCGACTAAGTACTCACTATAGAGTACGAGCAAGTGTGTCTATGCGCTCCAGCGCATTGAGATATGAAGATTGACTTGGTAGTTGCGATTCCCATCTATTCAGGTAATCACACCTTGGCTGATAAGAGCTACTAATCAACATAGAAAGCTATAAATGAGCGGAATTGAAGCTTTAAAACGCATGACAAACGGTCCGCAATGGCAGCCATTATCTGAAAGGCTGAAACTGAATTGAAAGAATTCGAAAATTTTACGATAGAACCCATAAGACGGACATAAGACGACTGAAGAAATTAGGAAAAGTTGAATTCATTGTAAAATTATATGAGTCTTGCCGTCGTAGCCAAGTTTCATTTATATGGCATAAGGCAACGAAACTTGCAATTAGATATCACTTATTGCCTGTCCGATAATATGGTTTACATTTCATAGAAAATCTCTAATTATTGATATAAGCGTTGTTTTGAGTTTTGTTTTTGTTTTTATGCGTGTGCAAGTGTGTGTTATTTTTGAACAAGTGGTTGATTGGCAACACATAAGCAAATGGCGCAATGCCAAAGGTAATTGACTGAAAATGTTAACGATTAAAAATTGTCCTGTGTTGACTGTGAATAAAACGAAGAAGTTCCAATTTAAGGCATACGGCATACGGCACTTAACCGGCACAAGGGTATACTGCAGAAATAAGAAACATAAAAATTGCAGTAAATTGCAGGGAAATTGTACTACACGACCTTCGATTGGAGTGGCGGCTGTTACAAATTCTCGCTTAACTGAACATGCATTGCAGACCACTAGTAATATATTTTATAAATAAAATCGTTTTAACAATAATTAAAATTGCAAATGATATTTATATTTAAGGACAAGAGGAGAACAATAACTATGTGGATCATATATTTAGAACGTGTAGTATGTTGATAATATAAAAAATCAAATATAATAAAAAAGTATTGGCAAGCAAATCATTTCGTTTTTATTGTCAAATAAGCCGCCAAATGGAAAGCAACCGTTTATAGGCAAACATATTTCAATCAATGTCTTCATGTCATGCAACAGTTATTATATTTCGATAGATTTTTGCCTTTAGTCAGTTAGACTATGAAGATATCCCAAGTATTTGCACTTAGCGTACTGAGTTGAGTGGTCGTTGATGTTTAATATCTCGGATATGAAATCACTGCTTAGAACTAAGTATTTTTGGGCAGTTAACCTTATGTTCTTCAAATCGAAGGAAAAAGTATTTAATTTAATTTGCTTTTACGGACGGTAAACTGAAATCTCTATACCATTTCAAATGGATGACCTGAACATGTCGCATTGGAATCTTTTTGCTCTTAGTTAAATATTTTGTTTATTTACTTATTTATTTATTTTTTATTTATTTATTTATTTATTAGTATTTTTTTATTTTTTTATTTTTTTTTTTTGTTCTTTTCCCTGCTTGCTTTTCTTCTTCTTCTGTCATGTTTTTAATGGCCATTCCATATACTGTTTTCATGCCAAGAGTCCATGAAACGAAATGATTTAATTAGTGTCTTACTTTTATACGTGCTGCTGCTTATGTCCAGCTGACGCTGTCTTTCTTTATCTCTATCTCTCTCACTCTTTCTCTCTCTTTCCATATCTCTCGCCCGTGCGATCACCCTTTTTCTGTCTGTCTTTCTCTCTCTATATATCTATTATTCTTTGACTATATCTGTTCCTTGCTGTTTGGTTTCCCTCAGTCCCTCCTACAGACCCCTCGTCGTATAAGGATATATGGTGATTCAATCAGCAAAATGAAATACGACTATCATGTCCATCATTTTATAAAAAAAAAAAAAAAAATAAAAAAAAATACAAGACTGACTGACTTGAACAGTCAACAGTAGTGCTGTATATGATGTTCACAGAAACACATAAGCATTGGGAAAGAGAAAGAATAGATAGAATAAGTACGAGATGGGTGTGTGTGTATGTGTGTGTGTGTGTTGTGTGATTTTCACATTATAACATGGAAATGTGTCCATGTAATATTTAATATATGTTTTGTTGTTATGCTGATTCTGATTTTGATGCTGATGCTGATGCTGATGCTGATGCAGCTACTGCTGTTGCTGTTGCCGTTGCTATTGCTATCGCTATTGCTGTTATTACTGCAATCACTGCACATGACTGTATATGAAGTTTTGACAAACATTTTGACGAACTACCATCATTCAAACTATACCCATAGCAGTGCCGTTTATGTTCATCATCTTTACGATGATAATGATGACTATGCAATGAAATGAAATTGACACACATAAAAATTGATTTTTTATATACATATAAATGTCCATATATATGTACATTTTTTTTTTTTTTTCGTTCGCTTTGCCACATTTTCTCTTTTTTATTCTTTAAATACCTATTTTTTTTCTTTTTTCTTTTTAGTTTTTTTTAACTCGCAACTTATAAAACCACGTCACTGCCAAATGATTGACATTAGAGTGCATTGACTAGAAATTGAATGTTAAAAAATCAATGAACGAGATTTATCGGCAATTCTGTAATCATCGGCTATAGTTGTGATTATATTAATTTTATCCGTCCATTCAGGAGAGGTCTGTATGTATCTCAGGTAAATCCTCAAGTGCTCAAAATCATATACATATGTATTTAGCATATGAACTTCGTTCATGAACTGAATTCATCATTTTCACTAAAAATGAACGAACCATTACACATTATTGGCTAGTCGGAGTTAAGAAATCGATTCAAATTTCTCTTTACATCTGTGTCTAATTTTATACACTCGAAAAACAATCATCATCTGACCTCACTCGATACGACGCTCAATTGGCAATTTGACCAAACAGCAATACAGTCAATCACAGTTTAGGACGCACATTATTTATATTATTTTCTATATATACATATATATATCTCTTTATACTATTTTATCAACTTTCAATTCAAGATACAATCGAAACTGAGACACTGGGTTACAGAAGAGAGATAAGTCGTTACAAAAATTTCTATTCGACATTTTTTGATACATCATATGTCCGGTGTATCGCGTTTACTTTTTTCGCTTTCGTTACTATATACATATTAGCAAAGGGTTTTCCGCTCACACGCACAAAAATTCCAATTACGGAAAGACCAACGCGGACAGTTTGAAAAGCTGAAGCTAACCAAGTATATGGGTACCTTTTAAAGATCTTTAATCTGTATTTCTGAGCGTTGCTTTAAACGCCACAACAAAGTATGTATACCCTCGCCTCTCGATGACGACAAAATCAACAGTTTTGCTCCAAGAAATATGAATGCATTTAAAATTCGCCCCAAGATGGATATAATTTTCTAATCTTTCCTTTTCACAAAAAAAAAAAAAAAAAAAAAAAAAAAAAAAAAAAAAAAAATGTTATGTAGGCATTTATTAAATATAAAGCTACTAGGCTTAGTGAAAATTTAATTAAAATATTCTTAGATCTTCGATGAGATAAGACGGTTGAGAAGGTCGGATCTTCGATGTCGAAATCAATTGATTTTTGTTCCTTAAATTATTTTAATAAATCTTTCAAGTTCGCACAGTTACTTTTTATTATTTACTTATCATACCTGCATTGCTACATTGTTCCTATTAGAGGAGAATAGCCTCTGTTATTTTCCCACCCTTTACTATAATATTTGCTTACCATCTTTTAAGGAGATTGTAAATTAAATAAAAAAATAAAACAAAGTAAATTTTATTTTTTTTTTTTCAATATTTTACAATTATGATTATAGTCTTAAGGGACCAGTGCCTGGTGCGAAATTGATGAATTTTTTTTATGGCACAGTTGATGGAAGTGACAAAACCCTGAAGAAGTCAGCCAGAAGTCGATTGACTATGGAAAAAAGCGAACATATTACGAGCAATCTGGGCGGCCGGATAGAAAAATGAATGAAGACAAAGACAGACACGCCGACAGATAGATGAAAGTATAGTAACGAAATCGACTCGGAAATCTTTATAAACCTTATAAAATGTCTCTGCTTTGCATTGCAAGCAGCACTAAAACTGTGCCAATCTTCAAACAAGACGTTGTACGCTTTTCAAAGAAAACTCTTTCTTTTGCTTTCATTAGATGTTTGCGACCTTTTTAGATTATAAGGAAAAAATTCCGGGTTCGTTGATTCAACACTCAATGCGGTAGAGTTTACTTCGGTCGTAGCTATAGCGAGTGCTCACTTAGTCGGTAAAGACCTAACACTTACAGATGGGGAAGTATACCCACTAGGCTGCAGCCAACTCCCTGTCTCCTTCACTCCTTCACTCTCTCTCTCTCTCTCTCTCTCTCTCTCTCTTTATCTCTCTTTATCTCTCTCTCTCTCTCTCTCTCTCTCTCTCTNTTTATCTCTCTTTATCTCTCTCTCTCTCTCTCTCTCTCTCTCTCTTCCTCTTTCTGTCTCTCTCTCTCTCTCTCTCTCTCTCTCTCTCTCTCTCTCTCTGTCTATCTCTCTCTCTCTCTTCCTCTTTCTGTCTCTCTCTCTCTTACTCTCTCTATCTATCTCGTTTTCGGATTCTCGCATAAGACGTTCGAGTGATGAAAGTGAAAAACTATTTTCGAAAGAACGGGAAGTTTATCTTTAACAAATTTCAAAAGTGTAAATGTTTTTTTTCCTCCAAACACAAAGCAAAATAACTTTTACAAGTTGTAGTCACGTAACCATGCCTGCAGTGCGGAACGTAGGGGATATTTGAAAAGTTCATTTAAACATTATTCGTTAATAAAAATTTGCCTTTTTTTTCTTTTTTTTGAAGCTTGAAATTTTTTAATTCGGAAACACGCCACTCATGTGTATGCCGTGCCCTAGCTTCAGACATGTCGATTAATTGATTAATTGTTATACTACGGTGTTGCTTTTTTTCTTTTTAATCATTTTCAAAGATAATAACCTAGTGGCGGAGTAGGGCTTTATTATGTTTGTGCAAATGTACACAAAACCCAAAAGGACTTGAAATAGATCCACGTTTCGCTACGCCGATCGATTCGGAATCATTTTCTGAATCCTGCTTATTCCATCCGTCTGATACACTAACTTGTTTTGGCCAGAAAACGAACGCTATTGAAAATAGCTCGGTGCAGATCACTTTTTGAACCACTCCCCATATATTTGGATATCGATAATTTCGAAATTTTCCGCCAAAATTCTCTTATTAATAGCATTTCGGCATTTTCAGTTGGTGTAAATTTTTTGAATCCCTGGCCAGCTCACCATTTTTACGGATCTTTATATATAGTAAAGAGATCTCATTTTCAATACTTTTTAATGAAAACTTGTTCATAATAATAATAGTTTGGCATAGAAATTAATCCGAATTTGGAGCACGTACGTCTATTTTTTAGACACCGATACATATAAAGATTCTAATGCAAAGTAATGCTTTATATGCCGAAAAGGTCTAAATTTTAATATTTTATGATGGAAATTGGTCCTTAGGTCATCAACTATAGGAAATTTGGATCACATAGATCTATTTGGTAGACCACACCACATGTAGGGGCTCTCATAAAAGTAAATGCTTGTATGGCGAAAAGGTGTAATTTTTGGTTGGTTACGACGGAAACAATTGGAAAATAGTAAAAGCTCTGACAAGTAGATTAAGTTTGTTAACTATAGACCGCTGACCGCTGACCTTTGAGTATTCTTCGATATGAGGGCTTTTATCAAAATGATGCATTTGCACAGAAGTGATGCATAATTATTGCTCTATTATTAATTAAGCGAACTGATATAGGGTATCTAATGGTCAGCCTTATCCGACTGTACTATTCCTATTTTTCTTTCCTTTAATGCTTACATAGATGTTCAATACCCGCAAGTGGACCAATTGGATTCGAATGCCAAATGCAATAAAATTTTTTAACACAGGCACATATATCGATCGAAGTTATCCGATGACACTTAAATCCCTATTTTGTAAATACTTTACAGCATATATAGACGATATATATATATAGACGATAAATTAATCAATCAATATGCCATTAATATCTTCCCCGAATATTATTATTTTTCTATCGCTAACAGCATTTTCTAGGCTGTTACACAATGGCTGCCACATCTTAATTTGTGAAACTTAATATATATGAAAGTAGAATAGTGGACAATAAATTAATAAAATGTAAGTAAAATCCTTATACAAAAAAGTTTTCAGTTAGCCAAAGGACAATAGAAATTTTAGCAAACTTAGTTAAAAATATTGATATAAAATACAATCAATACAAAGACAAAAAAAGTTTTGCAAGATCAAAATTAATATAAAATGTTACGTTAAGATGTCTTAGCTGTTGATATGGATTGCTGTCATAAAACTTATGCAAATTACTACAACAATCATCACATCATTACTCAGTTCATAAATGCATCCGGTACAACCCATTTCCCATTATGAAGTAGCGGTTATTCTTTGTTATGTGTTTCAAGTTACTTACAACTCGTGATGCAACCGCGTGTTTTTTATTCCGTTACATTGCGTTAACTAATACTAACTAAAAGCGGGTATTTGACAAACTAAAAGAGAGAGAGAGAGAGGAACATTTCGACCATTTTCTTTACAGTAAACTGATTTTATTCAATTTAATACCTTCCGACAATAAATCGAGTGCTACTTAGAACCCAGTTATGTTAATCGGGTGTTAAGTTAATCGTAAAAGTAAATTTTTAAGCAAAAAACAAATAAGAGAATGTCTTAATATACATCAGTTCACTTAATGTGAAAGTTATTCATATCACGACATTTCGAAATAAGACATTATATGGGAAAGGGTCGAACCCCCGAACCGTTTCCAGTGGCGTTCTATCTTGGGGGCAAAACACGCCACTAGGCCAAATTTCATTATAATCGGCAAGCAAACATTTTCAAGGACATCAGATACACACACGAATAGATCGGCACGCTAAGATCGATTTAGAAGGCAATTCTGAGCCTGAACCTGAGCCTGAGCCTGAATATAATAAAAGATGGGTCTATATCGTGTTCTCCTGGATGTTGTATTCACCCGCATAAACTCAAAAATTCCCGACTTAAAAAATCCGCCTCTTGGGGAACTGATTTGAATACCAGCTCCATTTTCGCTTGTCTTCAACTTTACCGAGCTATTAGTCTGCGAAATATGGCTGCTTCGAATTGGAGGAGTGGTAATCCGAAGTGGTCTGGTCTCGAGTATAAAGAGGCAATCACAAGAACGTCTCAGCCCATTCTGAAGATCACATCCTGAGTTACTTTGGCTGGAGGCGAACGGACGTATAGAAACACAACAACTATTTAAATGTTTCATAGCTTGCCGTATGTTCACTCTAAGCCAACTTAGTGCTTTTCTTACCTTCAGCTGCATTTTTTTTTAGTTTAAAACACCGAATATAAGGCAGTATATAAAATATATAGAAATAGAATAGAAGAATAAAGAATAAAAGCCGATATCCATCCACCTCTTCACACTTTGTTAGACACTGAAGGATACTTTGTAAACAACGATAACTTATCGTTCAGGAAAATTGAATACGTGAGTCAGGCTTTTTATGAAGCAATAATTTTCAACCTCTAGAACTTATTTATGTATCTGATTAAATAAAATTACCTTTGAGAAACTTTTTAATTTTATTGGTGCAACGAACGAAAAGGCGAACGTAAATGGGAATTCGATCTTCATAATAATTATCTACACTTAACACATAACAACTTATCTAACGCGATGTCGGAACTTGTATTCAAACTCCTTTGCACGTGGTATTCTTGTTGTGGAAGGAAGGCTAGACAAAACCCTGTTTGCGTGCATTAGGGCCACCTCCTGAATATATTCACTAAATTATTTCCATTTTTGTAAACTTGAAAATCATCGAAAACAAATATTGGAGCGGACAGACGGAAAGAATTAAACGAATTTAACAGCTCAAAAGTTTACGATAACCGTATTTATAAATATTTTTCTTGATAGTGGGTGGATTGCAGTATGTGTGACAAGTGCCATTGATTTTGAAAGTGGAGCAAATTCATTTACTACTAAAGATGTTGTAAGACTGATATCATAAAAGTATTCACATTTACATCAATTGCATATCGGCAATTATTGTGAACTAAACAAAATACAACAGTAAGATAAAGTTTTCTTATTATTATTATTATTATTATTATTATTATTATTATTATTGTAATTTACGTTTAGTTACAGAAATAAATTCAAAGGCTGAGATCTTAAGGCGTCAGAACCTAAAGGCTATCGGCTTTATTGGAAACTTTACCGCAGTACTTGAAATTTGAACTCACAACCATTGAATTATTAGTCGAGATCTCTTGCCTGCTCGACCTCTCAGGTAGCTAAGTTTTTTTGTTCAATAGATAAACTTGCACCATTCTTTAATCCAATGGTTTTTATCGTTACTATCTCTCATGGTGAATACAACGTGAAATTATTCTGAATTGATGGAAAATGTTCACGGAAGCCGTGTTTATAAATAAAGGATAGGCTGGTCAGCATAGACGTTGAATGAACTGACAGTAATTAAGTTTGTAGTAAATGTTGTATGAACCTGTGGCATATTTTCGTGATATTTGACATACGGGTTATTTATAAAAGAAATTTATACTGATTTTCTTTTTTTTGCTTGAATGGTTTTCCGAACTAATTTTCTATTAACACTCACAGTAGTAAGATTTTATTTCTCATCAATTTTTAATTTCATTTTCATAATGTAAGACAGTGATGTCTCCCGATCTCACACAATGTAACGGATTGTATTAAATCAATCTAGAAAGTGTAGTATACTTCCAGGGGATTCTTACAATAAAAATTGATTGCAAATTTTTGAAGCATTCAATCAATTGTGCAAAGTTGAATTCGATTCAAAATTCATGAAATAATTTCATTATGCATCGAGTTCATATGTATGTGTGTGCTTTTTTTATTTCTTGCACGTTTAAGATCAACTAACACTTGTGTTCGTTATTGTTATGCTGTTATGCTGATGGTTGTTGAGACTAAACGAAAGTGTAAAAATGCTTGAAAATGATTTAATGCAGAATCTGGTCGTTGCAGGTGGTTAAAAAATTAAAAAAAAAAAAAAAAAAAATGTATAAACTTCAGGATATTAATATTTTATTAAAATTATTTCGATAGTTTTGAAACTAAATGATAATTGCATTAAAATTAATATTTTTCATTATCACTTTTTCGAGAATTTTTCAATACGATTATTATTATTGGTAGATTATATTGAAACGTTTTAGAACTTGAAAGTATGAAATAATTTTAAAGATTCTGCTTAGAAATAAATATCATTTTAAATTAAGTTTAACAGCGCAAACATAGCACACTTCTATTGCACTAAAGTACATAATTATAAAAGCTATCATACACACACCCACAAACACACACCCACAAACACACATACACATATACAGGCAAATTGAAATGTAGAGGCATCAGCATCTCAATGACACAGACACACTCTCAATTTCTTAAAACCCAATTAATAAGCACTCGCACGCAGAGTGAACACTTAAACTCTCTTTTGTTTTTGAAAATAGAAGCAGTAGCAAGAATACGAGCAAAAAAAAAAAAAGAAGTAAAAATGAGAAAAAAAAAAAACGAAAAACAATTTCAATGGCAGATAATCCAGATTTTCATTAATATACACAACCAAACACACAATCTTATACGAATATGTGCATGTGTGCATACTTTTGTTGAACTTAAGTAAGAATATTTATATGCATGTATGTATGTATCTACATATATATGTAGGTATGTATGTATGTATATATGTACATATATATGTAGGTATGTATGTAGGTATGTATGTATGTATGTATGTATGTATGTATGTATGTATGTATGTATGTACATATATTTAAATATCTATATGAAGACGAAAACAGATCATTATATGTGAATATGTGTGCGTGCTATACAGTTATCTAGAGCAAAGAAAGAAAACGGGAACAAGAGGAATTACACTTGATATTAAGAAGAGTTCTATTGTGCATCAAATGTTTGCTTTAGCACATGCACACTTATACAAACGCACGCACATACACACGCACACACACACACACACACACACACACCCGCACACACACACATACACATACGTGCATACCTACAAAGAATGATTATATGGATGACGACAACAACGACGCGATGATAAGTTAAAAGTTAAAGACCAACAAATCTAGGTAAATGTATATGTACGTATGGTTGCACGGTTGTATCAATGTACGGTTATACATTTATCTAAAGCGGTATAAAAGACCGCACTCATTAATAAATATATAGAAGTAATGTCACTTCAAGTAATAGCTTATTATTATTATTATTATTATTATTATTATTACTATTATTATTATTAATATTATTATTATTATATATCACTGTGTTAATTTGTTATAAAGAAATTGAATACAAATACCACATAAACAGAAACACATACACAAAAGCGTAAGTGGTAAGCATACGCTGCCAATATTATTATTATTATTATTAGTAGCAGTAGTAGTATTATAATAATAACAATTTGGTTGAAGAAGAAACTGTGATGTTACTTGAATACTGATATTGTAAGAAACATCAGTGACAGTGGTGTGGATGAAAATGGTGTAGTATTAGTATTTGTATTGGCTGTCGTGATGCTGGTCTTGATGGTGATGATGTTAAAAATGATGATGTCGCTGCTGATGTTAATAGCATTAAATAATCCGCTTTAATGCATACGAAACGACAGAGGCAAACATTTGTAGAAACATTTAAATTTTTACTTTTTTCGATTTTTCGTTTTTCGTTTTTTGTTGTTTTTTTTTTTTTTTTTTTGTTATTACTTTGTTGTTGAATATAAAGCGAACTCACTTCTTTTTTTGTTTAGGTATGAAAGCTTATTGTTGTTATTATTATTATTATTTTGTAAACAAATTTCAAGGTTTCTCGTTTTTGATCTTTTGTTAACTTTTTATTTTTCTTTTCTTTTCTTCTTAGCTTTCTTGCTTTTTTTTTAAACACTAATGAACATAATTTACTCTAATTTTTCTCTTTTTCTCTTCTCTTATATTCACATATGTATGCAAAGATATCTTTATTCTGGTAATAAATAAATAGATTAGCTAAATTATTTTATTTTCATTTATTTATTTATTAATTTTTTTTCTTTTGCTCTGCTGAGGCAGCTCATATGGGATGAGATAATTTTTGTTGTTTTGTTGTTTTTTTTGTCACAATTTAATGAATTAAGTTTTACTTTTAATGCAGCTTATTTAGGAATTTTTCATTTATTTAAAAAATTATTTTTTCTTTAGTTTTATTTATTTAATTATGTATTTCTTTTTTCTTTTTTTTTTTTATCAAGTGCTCTAATGCGCTTTAGTACAAGAAACACAGGTGTTTTTTGATATTTTTAGTTAATTATCACAATAAAATCAATCATAATAATAATAATAATAATAATAATAATAACAATAATAATAATAGTAATAGTGTTAATATTAAAATATTATTATGGATTGAGAAATTAAATGTCATAACGTGTGTTAATCGAACGCGTTTTTCGGCTGTTTTGTTTTTTTCTTTTGATTAACGGCTTTGAGATAACTGTGTAAGAAGATGCTGCTGCTACTACAACTACAGCCACTACTACGACGACTACTATTTTGCGTACTGCAAGCAGGCGGGTTATTGAGTTTTGTTACAAATGACAATGTTCTGGACTAAGTAATGTTGTATACGTTTTTGCGGTGTTGCAGATTATTTAGTATTATGCTCCAGAAAGGGATAAAAATTTCCATAAAAATACAGCAGCAGCAACAACAACGAAAAACAATAATAACAACAACGATAATAACAACGATAACAACAAAATGTAAGCAGCAGCCACAGCAAAAAAAATCTGCATACAATGTTTATAAACTAAGCTACGTGCATAGAGCGAGAGATAGAGAGAGAGAGAGAGAGAGAGAGAGAGAGAGAGAGAGAAATGAGACCAGACAAAAATTTACAATATGTTTGTTTTTCGTTCCTGCTTGCAAAGAGATACTCTCTCGTTCACGCTCGCTTTATTCTTTGTCTCTCTTACAAAAAAAGTATAATTCTCTCTAAAATCCATGACAAGAACCAGCATCCTATTAGTGATAACCGTATCTGCACTAAGTAATATGCTCTGTATACGCATGGACTACAGCCAATCAGAAGAGCAATAAGAGAAACAGATATAAAAACTCGAGTAGTAACATCGATAAAACAATGAAAAAATGATAACAAGAATTCACAAAAAATTTCTTCTTCCTTTTTTTTAATTCTAAAAATTGTAATAATGAAAATTTTCGGAAAATTTATGAACCGTTAGTTAGAATGAGAAATGATAAGACTAAGAGATTCTAAGAGAAAGAAAATGACAGATGAAGAAATAGAGAGCAGCTCGTGTGAAGCATCAAGTGAGAGGTTAACACGGTATTGCCATTTTTGGTTAAGATTCTTTGGTATTTTCATTTTTTTTTTTTTTTTCTTATGTACTACGTGGAGAGTTAGTTGGTTGCTTTGCCTAACTAATTACAACTACATCTATATATATTCATATCTTTTGAAGCGTATGTGTGTTGATTACGTCTAAGAAAAGTATGTCACAGTGAAATGTCAAAAATTTATAGGGTTTGTAGATATTTTCGGTGCCATCATTTCCACGTAAAGATTTAAGCCAAAATTTTGACAATCAAAATTATCCACAAAATTTACCAACACACACACACGCACACGTGCACACACAAACACACACACAAACACACACACACACACACACATACATACATACATACATACACTTATGCACACACAGAGTAACACACATACACACACACCTCATTGTATATGTGTATGTGTGTAAAAAAAAAATAAAAATACAAATAAAAAAATTAACATTCAAATCTGTTAAAGAGTAGATGCGCACTGATTAAGTGGAGATTTTTTTGCATTTATTTTATTTTTCGTTTTCGTTTTGCATCTCGTTAAGAAGGGAGAAGAAGAGGGTGCTTGTATCAAAGACAAAATTATCACACTAACACAATTACACATACGCACGCACACACATACTTATACACACACACGCGCGCGCATAAACATACATATGTATATATATAAATATATATATATATATATATATATATAATTAAATGGTTATAAATTTTCAGTTTCTAACAAAATCTTCAAAAACGTTCCATTCCATCGTGAAGAAAACTTTTGTGAACTTTGTTTACTCTTTTTTCCCTTAGCTAAGACAATTTTTTTCCCATCTTTTTGATGATTTTCAAGCAAAACTTCTCAAGTTTTGACAATGCTTTGGTTTTGTTTTTCATCACACACACCCAGAAAAAGCAAAATTTCTATAAATGATTACACAAAACATTTAGTAACAATTGCAACAATAACAAAATGCGCATAATTAAAGAAAGATTATAATGATTTACCACATAATTCTTTTTTCATTTGAATTGTTTGTTTTTGTCAAAGATTCCATTGACTTTTGCTCTTAGAAAAATTTTTATTTAATTTTAGCATTGATAGCAATAATAAATTCGTTTTGTGTTTTCTTTTAAGGGTTTTTAAGAATTATTTTATTTATTATAATAATAATAATAATAATAATAATAATGATATTTTTGTTAAATTTTCTTTTATGTTATTTTTTTTATTTTTATTTTATTTTTTTTTTTTAGGAATTGTTCTCAAAAACGCACACACACGCACACACACACACTCACTTATATATATACTGTATATGGTTATTGCGCGCTCTAGTTTACCGTTAGAAAAGCGTTAACGTACACGTACGTCTGCCACACGTCTGACAAATAACAGTAACTTTTCACAGATGCTGGAGCAGAAATTTCCGTTTTCATACTTCAGCATCCCGTTTAAAGCTTAATAAGAAGCCTTACATAGCAAAATCGAGCAAACCTATTATCATCAATGCTGAAAGAAGCACAAGATGAAGAGAGCGCTCAGGAAGAGATTGAACGGCAGTGAGAAGAATTTGATATGATTTCTCAATACATCCTTTCTCTACTCTCTTTACCTCTCTCTCTCTCTCTCTGTGCCTCTCACACCCGGTCTATCCCTCTGTCCGCATCCCTTTCTCTTTATATTCAGCTTAACATATTGTTTAGTTTATCAGCAATTGTTATCACTTCAGAGAACGAGAGACTAACAGAGTGAAAGATTGCAAAAGAGAAAGAGACAGAAAAAAGAGAGAGAGGCATGGGAGAAAAAGAGAGGAGAAGAATGGAGCAAAGCAAAAGCATTTGCTTATTGTAAACTTTCGTCTTTATTGATGAAATATTCTATTGTATGCACGTGTCGCGCCCAAACGATATATACAAAACTCTCACCTTCCCCGAGCATTTTCTAATAAAGAGTAAACCAAAAGCAAAAGTAAAGAAAATCACGAAAACATTGATGATAACAATCTGCATAAGTTAAAGCAGAACGTAAATTCCGGTGTCAGTCAAACGCGCACACACATCCGCTCATATATACACACAGGTACACGCACGCAGGCACACACGCAGGCACCTGCCTAATGTGCTTTTTATACTAAATATAACTTTTATTACTTTGCTACAAGTGTTACATAAAAATTTCATGTAATTCTTTTTTTTTTCTTTTTTCTTTTTTTTTTTTCTTGTCTCGGGTCAAATGACTCTTCTAAGTAAATCAGTGTAGTGTCAATTTTTGATTTTTTGATCTTATCAACTCGCCTTACCCGCGCTTACGTTTCGTATAGATATGAAAGATTAACTTATTAAAAAGGTGCAAATTGTTGATGTCCCTGAAACATGCGCCCTGAACTCCGTAATGTAAATGCTCAACGCAACTGTTGAGCAATAAAATTTCTATTTATTTATACACATTGTGACTGCATTTCGAATCCATCATAATATCACTACATTACGAATTCCTAGCGAACTTGTCCTAGCAAAAGATGAACATCCAGTTCTTCTACTATTGCTGTTGCTGCTGTTCCTGCTGTTCCTGCTGCTGCTACTGCTGCTACTACTACTTTAAATTTTGCTTCGTTTCGTTTTTCACAGCGAGCCTTCTATCATGTTATGAATACACTACAGATGTTAGTTGGTTTTCTTCACATATACGGCATCGTTTGTGTGTTGCGTGTGTAAAACTATGCGTATGGCTAAGGCTATGCGTATGTGTCTGTGTGCCTGTGTGCCTGTGTGCGGGCATAACAATTGACACAGTGACACAAAATTTTCTGTTTTAGTCGCATGCTGAATTCCATCACACAGATATTACATACTCGTAAACCGCAAAACGGGGTGATAACTGAGAATGTAAGCTTCAAGAGAGCGGTATAATATATATATATGAAGAGAGATAGACAAACAAAAAGAGATTGGGAGAGAAGGGACTGAGAGAATGAGAGAGAATATAGAGCTAATATTACAGAGTGTTAAATAAACAGACGCACACCTTTTTGTGTTCAAAGTCCATCAGGCCTTATGATAATAAATATGAGCCCGGTTTTTGCAAGAAAGAGAAACATAAAAAAAAGAAAAAGAAGAACTCGTCAGAATCTATTCTTCTGCAAATTGACGAGACTGAGAATAAAGAGAAATTTTTCTCGTCCCTTTTACTCTTGTTAAGGTACAAATTCGTCAAATATGACAGTTGTTATCAGTATATGCATTACGCATGGATCTGAGTATATATACGTATTCTATATATATATATATACGTATCCTTTAAATCATATTTTTATATGGATGTGTTTGAACGCTTTGGATGAATTTCTCTTAAGTTACACCAAAATTGGGTTTAAATGGATCCTAAAATACATCATACGCATACTAATGTCTTTGAATATGTGTGTGGTTGTACATGTCTTCGTGTCTATGGCATTTTGTGTGTAATCATAGTGTTTAATAAATTTTGACATTGTACGAACAATGCCAAAAAACCAACAAGTAAATGCAAATAAAGGAACTCAGGTAAAAAGGCGGGCGCCCGGGTCCTTGCTTCACAGTTCCTACATTAATAATTCGATTATTTCAAAATAATTGTAAAGGTTTCTTGCAGTCGAACGTTTAACATAAATAAATGAAATAAAAATTTATGTTTTTCTAGAGACGAACACTTAAGGCGGTCATGTCAATAAATTTCGTTATATATCGAAGCGCTTTAGCCGGCGGATCGTATTAATGGCGTTTATATAAAACCTTTATAAGATCCTAAAAAGTACTCGTATAAAGTTCTTCACCCTGTTTACTTCCTACATATATTTTAAAGCTTGTTTGTCCATCTAGCCATCCGATATCTGTACATGTGCTACGTGCTAAACCAACAGCTCGCAATTTTCGAGATATTTCAATGAAACTTGCAACACCGAACATATTTTGGATGAAGGAAGAGCGCTATTAAAAATAGTCCAGATCGAACCACTTTTTTGACCACATTTTCTATATGTAACGCCTTTCTTTGAAATGTCGTTGTATGCTTAACTGTATTGAGCGAAATGGCTACTGAGATTTGATGGTGGCCCTTAATCGATTATAATATTTTTGTTTTTAAACAATTTTAGATTACTGCTTGCTTCCCTTATGGCCACTTTTATAGGTGAAGCACCGTTTTGCATTAAAAGGCGGAAATATGTCATGCACGTGTTCCTTTCATTTTCGCGGCCACGAGGTCTCGCCTAAAAAGTAGCCAAGCTTAAAGAAAGGCAGGGCTCAATCAACTCTAAGTCTCATATTATAATTGAAACCAGTCGCTTAGTGACGTCTTCAATACGTATATCCAAGCGTTGAAAAATCTGAGCAGAATGTTTACCGCCACTAACATGAATCTGAAGATATTACATTTACCAACTTTGAAATATAGATCATCGAGATTTCTTATGCCTTAACATGCGATGACTGCTGTGTCGCTATAAAAGACTTTTATTAGAATCAATAGCCGATTACCGATAACATGACTATAATAACGGATTTCTATAGGAAGAGATTTAGAAAACGAAAAATGTGATGTGTTGAAGTTTTGTCCTGGAACGTGTTGACAACTTTCCATCAGCTTCGATATATCAACCACCGTGCTCAAGCATATGTCTGTGCCAATAGCAAGCGTCAAGCTTTTAAAATTTGGTGCAAATCTTATTAGACTTTTTTTAAAAAAAAAAAAAAGGAATTAAAATTTTATGATGCGCTAAGGCTGACTATTAACTAACCTGCATATCATTACTTATACCATAAAGTTATGAACGTGAAACATTCTCTCCCTACAAGGGGTTACCTTTCATTATAATCCCTATAAGGCAAGAAACCAATATCATCCAAACTTTCATCATAAAATCCTATAAATTAAACACAACTGCCACACAAAGGCTTATCTACGCTAGGATTGCTCTTTATTTTTATGTCAAAACACTATTTTTCCCCGCTTTTTGTTAACAAATCTACTATTTTTCCATAAAGCGTTGTCTGTGGAGCGATCTATTGCGATGCACCACAACCTTGACCCAACGCAATGCAAGTAGTGCACCAAATTTCATAAAGATAAAGCCGACAAACGGACAAACAGGTTTAACTTAGTTCGAAGAACTGATCTGAATCCATTTTATGTTTATGTCAAGCCATTCGGGCTGTCCACATACACCCGCGAATAGCGAGAGATATCAAAAATGAAGTGTAGAAATAAAAGGAAAGGTACTGGAACCATGGACAGCGCGGAAGTAAGTAATCTGCGAAGATTCATTCAAGAAATTTATCGATCAGTATCGGTATATGTGTCCAATGACAATACTACGTGCATGCGCATTGCGTAGACCCATCTCTGTTTCTTTAGCTTCGTTTGTGATAATTTAACCTCTCACGAAATTTTCGGGGCGTATAGGCCCTGTAAAGTCTGATCAGAAATTTTTGTTATGTGATATTTAAACCTTCACAATAGGTCTTCACGCAAAGCACTTAGAGACATATGTCTTTCATATGTCTGGACGACATTCAACGATTTTCAAGCTTCGTTCCGTCCGATTTAACTGATTTTCGAGTTTAATTTCGAAAATGTAGAAAATTAAAATTTCTAGGTTCCATAAAATATTCAAATTTTATAAAGCCAAAGCTTTCTAATTTTATTCGCGATATGCTCGGATATGTTTGTATGTATGTAAGTTTCGCAATTACGCAATTCTCTCAGAAGAAGTGGGACTTCTATTATTCATTTGATCAAAACGAATCGTTGCTTCAAAACACCTTTTCAATGTATTCGCGAATGTTTGACTCACGCCTTTTAACTCGATAATCGGAAGTATACATTTTTTTTGTAAGTGAAATCTATTAAAACTTGGCAGCACTCCGGGAATTTCGAAGTGAATATGAATCGAAAATTTTAAAGATTAAATATAATTTTGTTGTTGTTTTTGCTTTCTTAAGAGCTTAAATGACATCCAAAAATTTTATTTGAAATAATTTTTAAGTGAGACGAAATCCTACATGGTTCAGAAAACTCAGTTTCGAAGGTATTTGGAGGGCTTTGGATGATCTGTGAATTACATAAAACAATTAAAGACGCAACAATGTCGATAGTAGAGCTCAAGGCCATTAAAGCAGTTGGTATTGCAAAGTGGAACTAAAATAAGAAAATTTTTATTTATTTATTTATTTATATTTTTTTTGCTGAGTTGAAACTTTTCAAAACGTGTCATCAAATACCATATGCTTACAGATAACGAACTCGTTATGAGTTATGCAAAAAGAAAAAACTATTCGATTAGTTCCTATGATGTAGTCACAACTTTAACATTATAACTCCTGGTGCTTTTTCGTAATGGAAGAGATGAATGAAGATAGAGATTAAAAACTATGATTTGCTTTATCCAAGAAAAAGTGCATCTGTTTTACAAAATCAGTTAATATATTCTCTGCTATTAAGCGAAGGAAAGGATTGAGTAGAAGGATAAGAAAAAGAAAAATTAATGTATGGAAAATAAAAAAAAAAAAACAAAATAATCCACAACAAGCTACTTGTTTTCGTTATTGCTGCTTGGAACAACGGTAAAAGCAAAAACAACAAGACCAACAACAACAACCACAATAACAATTGAATAACTTAAATAAATATGTAAATATGTATGTGTTTTTATTATTTTTACTGTAATTGTTGTTTTTGTTATATAGAAGACAATGAATAAAAAACAAAAAAGCCGTCCATTTTAAATGAAGTGTACATGCTTACGCACCGTCCTGGATATATTTACATATATAAAAATATACATCTATCTATATCTATATATATATATATATATACATATATATGTACATGCAAAATATATATGTGTTTATATGTAGTTGTGTAAATGACAACTTGACAACGTAAATCAAGCATATGCACACTCTTGAGAGCGAATGTAAGAGTGAATAATACAACCAAATACATACATAGGCACACGAAGAATGTAAATGTTATGTTGAATCTCATAAAACTTGTTAAATTTTTTTTATTTTTTTTATTTTTTTGTAGTGGTAGTAAAACGAATGTACTCAAAAAGTTACAAAAGAGCCAAGAGAACGGAAGTGTCTGTACGTACGTACAACGAACGTATACGTACGAGGGGGTATTGTTAAGAATGCGTTAACTGTAAAGTGTAAACTGTAAACACTACGCTTGAAAAAAGGAAAAAATTAAATGAAAAGAACCTTATGAATAACAAACACATTTACACGCACTTATCTTATTATTTGTTATATGAAAAGGCAGCAAATATTTTACTTTAACACGCACTTGAGATCGATTAAAGTCAATTTAAGATAGACAGAAAAAAAAAAAAAAATGCATCATTTTTTTGTTTTTTTTTTTTCTTTTCTTTTTTGCTGATTGTTGCAAAAGTGCGTATATGTTAGGTTTTTGCGAGCGAGGATAATAAAATTTCATATTTACTTGTCATGTTCACAGTTTCACGCAACAGAATAACATGAAACATTCTGCCACATTATTAAAAATGTTACACACATGCAAAAATGGTTTACGCACACAGCACATAGATCGTCGTATTACGTAAACCTATTTAAAAAAAAAAAAAAAAAAAAAAACAAATAAAAAAATTACATTCGCCTTAGAAGATACCTTCCATCTCATCACTTCAACGGCAAAAATACAAGCACACTAAGGCAAAGCATATGTAGCACCAGCAGCAGCAGCAGCAGCAGCAGGAACAGCAGCAATAAAGGCATATGTAAAAATGTATAAGAGACTTATTTTAATTTCATTTTCCAGTGCTTTGCCATGGTAACCAATACATATGGTGGAACTTTTCGTGGCCGCACTAACGTTGTTACATACATACAAAATGACCTTTACTGCTTTCGATTACTCGTTTCAAATAATGCCTACATGCGACATTTTAAATAACATACACACTCTTATTCATACGCACCCACCTTTAAAATTTACACACACACACACACACGCACACACAATCGTACATAGAGGAACACGCATACACATTTACGGGCAAAATGTATGTGCATGCCCACGAACATACTTTGTGCGCCTTTTTTCCTTTTTTCCTTTTTTTTTTTTTTTTGCATGCAATGAACTTTAGTACGCATTGTAATAACAACGGTGACAACATGGATTAAATGTTCATTACTACATATGAATACAGCGAATGGAGGTTTAAACTTAAATTGCTTTCGTTACGTAACAGAGTTAAATGAAATTAAATAAGCAAAAAAAAAAAAAAAAAAAAAAAAAAAAAAAAAAAAAAAAAAA
>KK502401.1:515385-531059 GCA_000688735.1 Glossina austeni
TAATAACAACGGTGACAACATGGATTAAATGTTCATTACTACATATGTTTTAATCAACTATAAATTACGCGATTTAATGCTTGAATAATATCACGAGTTTATTTAGGAGATAATTAAAAAAAAAAAAAAAGGAAAGAAAAAACTAATAAGAAAATTATATTCAGTCGTGACCGAATACCTTTTATGCCTATCATCACTATCCTGAAAGGACAAAATAAGTAAAAGAACTATATTTTCATGCTCTACAATATGGAGCTAATTTTTCCTATTTTCACCATAAAAACTTACTCTCATGGTAAACTTGCAATAGTGGATTAAAGAAAAAAAAAGAAAAATTTATTTTGCGCGATAAATCGAAAATATGAATTCCACTCGTGTGGACATACGCACATACTTTGGTGCATTCCAAATTTGTAACTGATCAAGAATTGGTGCATTTTACAGAGCACTCGAAGCTTATCTCCACGCGTTTTAAATGATTTGAAAAAAATAAATTAAACTTTAATCCACTATAATATTGGGTAGGCGTGGTCAATTTTTTTCATTTTCAAGCAGCTGCTACAGCAATTCTAATTTTTGTGCATTTATCTGATATAGTTTACGAGCAATGAGCAAAACACTAATTATTTATTCATTTTGAAAGACAGAAAAGTTGTCAGTTTACTTGATGCTATGGTCGTGTCCTTCAACCGATCTGGCTCATTTACAATATTAACCTGCGTCCAGGAACTTCCAATGTTTCTGCCAAATTTAAAGTCGATAGCTTCATTTTTGCGGCCAGGAGAATATTTATAAAAGACAGAAATACAGACGGACGGAATAGACAAAATTCGATGCTGATCAAGAATATATATATATACATGTATATATTGCGGAATCTTTGAAGCTGCCTTCTGGGCGTTGCAAACGTTCCGACAAAATGAACACATCTCGCATCCCTCGGTGATGGGTATGAAAATAACGCATTCGTAGAACACATGCATGCATAATCAACGTTATATTACCACGTAATTACCAAGACGTATAAAAAAATTTCATCAAAGCGAAGTGAAAAGGAAACCGACATATGAAATAATTCAATACTCGTAACTATTTTTAACAATTTGGGCAAAAGAAAGTCTTGCACGTTTTTATTTAAAATAAATATGCGTTTCCCGTCTCTTCTTATGCAAGTGATTCGATGCAATCAATTTCTATATGCATATCCTCGGCTAGTCTTCTTCTAACGGTCCACCGATTGATTTCCACTCCTCTAACTTCCCGAAGCTCTTATCCAAGTTGAACGGAATTCAACGGGCGATTTCGTAGTGATGTTGTGATAAGTAAACGGTCGTCACGCTGTGTTGCGACACGTTTCCGGCCGTTTCCTCATCGCCGAGTGTAGCCGTCGGTCTCTTGATATCGCTGGTATACACCTCGAACGGCTATCGGCTTAAATTTAATTGTCGTGCCGCTTGATTTCCGTTCTGTCCAGCTTCAGTTAGTCTAACCACTTGAGACGCTGCCGCCGGTGTGGTACCTTTTTTCTTGTTCTGGATAGTTTCGTATTCGATAAAAAAAATTTGAAAATGCGAGTTGGTATGCAAATGATGACGTCATCAATTCTTATCCTTTTACACTTGCTCAAAACAGCGCACGGAAACAGCGCTACCCGAAACGAACAATTTTGGCTGTTTCTACTACCTTATCACCACTCCAATGATCATAAGGGTCAGGGTAAGAATTATGTGTTTTTTAAAAGTTAACAGCGCGTACTTTAATTTAATGTAATTTAAGTTATGGTTGCTGCCTAAATTTAATTTCATAATTATTTAGATTCGAAGTGGAAATGTAGGGGTTGCGTGATTTCTCTGCCCTCGAGTGTTGCATGCAGCAGTTCATTTCCATTGTAATCGCGAACGAAATACCATTTGTAGGCGTTATGTTGCATGAAAGAGACAATGAATAAATGAAATTATCGCGAAATATTATGTCCATCCATACGTCCGTACATCGAATAATCTGACTTTTTTACCGGCTTATGATTATTGCAATGAGTTATAATAAGCTTAAGATATCTTAAAACGTACGTCTCGTACGACTCGTGCATCTTTACTGCATTTTTCCAAAATACAATGCAAGCCTTTCGCTCTTTCCCTGAGAACGTTTCATACAAGACTTTCATAATTAAAGACGATCAATATATCTATTTTTGAAGTCGTTGAATTAAAACCGTAACGTATATGGCTGTGAAAATAATTTTCCAAAAAACAATGGACACGATTTAGTGTCGACGGTCGATGCATGGAAGGGGCCAGATGCATACCTCTCATTGAGTTTTAAATCCTTCAACTCACAGCGACTTTATACGCCGAAGATTCTGAGTCAATGTTACCATCGATCCATTTCGCACTGTTAGTCTGTCTGCCGTTCGTGTTGGAGCTCCCATGGCTGCAAAAGCGTGAAATTGAAAGCTAAAATAAGTTCTTGGCCGGTTCATGTCATGCTTGCACCTTTCGAACTTCACCAATTTTGCATGCGGGGATTTTAGGAGAAAGTGATTTCAATAGAAGTAGCGGTCTACCTTGCATTTATGTCGTGGATATAAACGAATCACAAAACACATCTGTGACTTCAAAACATTTTAAACTATTTTCAACTGTGATTTTCGCAAAAGTAGTTTAGAAATTTCTGCTCATCATCAACTATGACTTTGTCGATCAGAAATTTAGATATCATTTAATAAGATTTAAGATTTATTAAGTATACGTCTCTATAACACGATAGTCTCGTTCAGTGTTATATAAATCGCTGCTGTACGCGCCACTTCCATACAACGCAAATACAGTTTTTACGGCCGTTGAATAGTGAATGCATAAAAACGCATTAGAAACGCATAAAAATTTATCGGTAAGGATTGTTTTCTGCTGGTCTTTGGCAGTCTTTGTGATATTTTGATGGGAGTTTGGCACATCGACTTCCCCCCTTTAACCCAACGACGAAAGCTATTGGAGATGTTTCGAATCGGAACAATTTTTCAACCGCTTCTCGTATATAGTCTTTTACTGAACAGTGGTTATATAAACATCCGTAGGGTGTTGTAGGACTATAATGGTTTTACTTGTTTTTATGTCAAGTCGGTCTTGAACACTAAAAAATTAAGCCTTCTTTGCATATAAATTTAAACCAACTTTATCCCTAAAAAGTCATTACGACTCGAAAATGAATTGTTGTTGTTAACTATTATCGGTTGCCAAGCTTACGCATGTTTGCGATGGCTTAGGGGTTCATTTGCAATTTGGTCATGTATCGGTTGTGGGCGTGGCTCTGTGCTAATTGTGTACATGCTTTTTTTCTTTTTCTTTTTTTCCTTCTTATTTGTTTTATTATACTTATACTAAGTTTTAATAATAATTAATTTAAGATTTACTTTAGGAGTCATTTGAACTCGACTGTCATTTGTTTTAGTCGAGTTCCTGTATAAGTAGAATAAATAAATAAATAAATAAAGGCTTACTTTTCGTACGGTCGGTTATGTGTGTAGAGAGAAAACGCGCCAGTTGTGTCAAAGCATTTGGAAATCAGAATAAGCACAAAAATACATGAACAGACGTCAGACAAATAGACAACAACAGACAGACCTAGAATTTTAAATCGATCAATGAAATGTTTTCTAATCGATATAAGACACGTTGGGTCTATCTGAAGCCCTTCTAGATATTACGCATACAAGCGTACCAAAATAGTGTAGGGTAGTAGTGTAGGGTGTAATTGTAATTTGCTTTAAAGACCTGATTTTCGGTAACGCCTTCAATTTTTAGTCCTTTAGTCCTTTAGTCATTCCATGTGTTTACTCTATTTTTGTTCATTTTTTTTATTTGCTTATCTGTTTCTCGTATCTCGTATCTCGTATCGTTCAATCAGCTTTGTCGACAACACATTCTCACCGTTTCAATAACACCAATGCAATATTATTAAATAGTTATTTCCTTTCATAAATACATACATACATTAAATAATTCACTAAATTGTATGAGAAGATTCATCTGCTTTTGTGCGCAGAAAATTGATCCATAACTCGTTTTATATAAAAGAATATAGAGGAATTTTTCAATAATAAGAATCATTCAATACATGGAACAGGCGACCACTTGTTCTTTGTTACGCTTTTAATTAAATTTTATATGAAAGCTAATGCTATAGTTTTATTTACACCCTGTCCGTTATAGTTATGACCGGCGGACAAATATTTCTATTGTAACGACATTATTCCTAATAAAGTTTACAATCATGACCATCAGGTAGGTGGCTGTAGATGAACAATTACGCAATAAAAAAAAAAAAAAAAAAAATGATGTCTTTCTTTATCTCTTTATTTAGCGTGCAATTTGTCTCATTTCAAGAAAATGAATTTTTTTTTTTTTTTTTTTTTTGTTCTATAAAGAGCTACAATAATGTTGATATATGTTCAATGAGCAGTCAAGTCATCTATGAGTGTAATTTTGGTTCGCAAAAGTTATGGATTAATTTGTTGCTTCCCTTTGGTTCTTTTCTTCTTTTCTACTTTTAATAACAATCACATAAATGGGCTCATCTTTCTTGGAAAAATTTCAGGACTTTACATCTAATATAATATTTAGGTTATATTTTTGGTCGAGATATACGTATGTGTTTCCTAATCTTTTCAACCCTTTTTGTGTTTTTGTAAACGTTGCCTTTGAATTCATAAAATTCATCCTTCAATTCGTATAAATCGAAAGCAAAATAAACGTTTTAACGTTAAACGACACTATTAGGTTGTATCACATTCTCTTTCTGACTTTGCGAGCTTAGATTGCTTCCACATACCAAATTATCTTTAATACTAAAATTTGCCTTGAGAGCCTTGCATTTAATTATTTTTGCGAGAAAACATAGCAAAGATTGCTTGCAATTTTTATCAATAATTTTCGATTCTGTGAACAAATTTTTAATAAACGTCTACTTAAATGTCCGCGAGAACTACTTACATGTTTAATGCGAAAAGGATCCTTTCACACCTGAAAAACACAAATATAATTTTATTATTATTATTTTTGTTTATATTTTAATGCTTAGACCAAAAAAATAAATTCTAGCAAATAACAGCAGGATGTGGATTAGCAGCTAAAAGTGTCGGTACCACTTACTTATATTAAGTTCGTGCGGGCGTATGTGAAACGCAGAAGGGCTTAAGATCGAGCCGTCTTTTACCATCCCGATCGATCATTATAGTAGTTTGATATAAAACTTAATTGAAAAAAATTGGTGCCCGATGGATCTATTTTTTGGAACCCACTGTAATGGGGTCTGTAAGCGAAGAAGAGACGAAGAGAACCACTATTTAAAAATTATATTTTATCTATTCTCTAAACATCTTCTAGCTATCTTCGCTTCTAATTAAGTCACTTTACGGCATATTTTCTTAGAACAAATTCAAAAAAATTTAATGTCTTCAAGACAAGGAAATGCCTGGCAAACCGCTATAAACGACAAAATCGAACTAATGGACGAAAACCTAGGATATTATGAATGGTTGGCAATCTGATAAATCAAATCTATCGATCTTTAAGAGTTAAGAGTACTCATAACTCCCATCCGGACAAAGGTAACTTCTTGCCCGTTATTGTTTTTATTTTACTCATCATAAATTCCAATAGGATCGAAAGCAAACAAAAAAAAATAAAAAAATGTATGCACACAAAATAGAAAATTTCAATAACTCGATGCTGTACATGTTGTCAGTTTTTCTCAAATTTTAAAAGCGAAAAACTTTTCTCACAACACCAATAACACAAAAATATTGAAATTTTTCTTTTTTTTTATGCGCATTTAAGAAACATTTTTAACTTATTTACGAAAGACAGAAATACTTTTATAAGCAAGTATTCATGTAAATTATTTGTAAGCATACGTGTGTGAGTGCGTGTGGATGTGTGTGTGTGTGTGTGTTTTATCCAATTAAAATTTTTTCATTTTTTAAACCAGTATAAAGCATTAACAGCCTAAAGTCAGTGGGACTCTCATTGCACTTGCACGTCTGACGATAATCATCCCGGAACTACCGGTAAGTATTACGTTGGGAGAACCACCCAAGCCTTAGCTCAAATCGTCTGTCATAGCATTACGTGCATCTTCGTAAGCGTTCATCTTCTCCCAACTTAGTCTCACTTATATCTTGCGCTAGGGCGCACATTTTTGCATAACACAGACCTGGTGATCTTACCAGGTTTTTCTAAGGCACTCTGTCTCCTACAGCCTGACTTAAGGCCTCTCTCGCAGCTGCGAGTCTTGACCACTTGAGTAATACGAAATAATAAAGTTCACCCATCTCATCTTAGTCTACTCACACCGCATGTGTGTGTGTGTGTGTGTGTGTGTGTGTGTGTGTGTGTGTGTGTACATGTATTGTTCACCGAAAAAAAAGACTTCTTCGACTGCCATCAATATTCACCACTTACAAGACAGACAAGAGAAGCGTTCAATGCAAACATAAAAAATCGAAAATATATAGCCTTAGAATACGTTCTAAAATAAATGTAAAACTCTTTGCTTACAAAGTAAACTAGAAAGAGTCATAAGTTCGTATAAAGCAAAACAATTTACTGATAGCATCTTCTGAAGTAATTAAGAAGAATTAAATCTGTGAAGATGACTCCCCGTTTTAGAACAAAAAGTTAAAATTACTCCTCACCGCCAGTTCGATTACAGGTATCAACATCGTACCATTAAGCAAAGTCGTCGTGCCGCGTCGTACATCAGGAGACCGTATTGGGTATAAAAGAAGGTAGACGTGAAACTCCTATGTCTACGCTGGTTAAGTTCTATTTGCAAAATATTAAAAACATTTCTATATTTGAAACTTGAAAGTGATAGATCCAATATTAAATATATATAAAAATTAAAGATCGAGTATCCAAGGGAAGTGGTTTTAGTCTAATACTCTATACAATTTTCATTTGCGTTATTATGGCCGTTAACAATAACAATAACTAACGTGGCAATATCTCGTCCAAGTGAATCGAGTCTAAGATAAACAGATTAAAAAGCCATTATATACTGGATCTGACATTAGGGAATTAAATTATTTGCGTTCCTTTAATGAATTTTCATGACTTTTCCAAGCATATATAGCTTCCTTTTTATATTTTTCTATTGTTCCCATTTAAGTTCAGCAAACCGTTGTCGTATAACATTCACTTACTAACATTTCGAATAGATTGTAAATTAAATATGTTGCAAAAAAAAAAAAAAATTTATTTATTTATTTTTATAGAAATTGAAGGCAAAAAAACGTAGTGCTAAAAATAATTTTTAAATAGTTTTTTAAAAGCATAAACAAAACTTAAAGAAGAACCGAAGAGCCGATCATTTGTCTTCAAACACATATTTCAAAGCTGTACGGTTCATGTACTTACCCTACGTACATATGGGATACATATGAGTTAAGGAATAAGTAAAAAAGTACACACGGTATTAATTGCATGTTTTTTTTTTTTTTGTTTGTTTGTTGATTTTACGTGCGAAAATGGTTTCGCACATTATCTGTTTAAAGCAAAAATGTTTTGCAGTTCGTAAAATTACTGACACAAAGAAAAAGGTTGTTAAGGAACTTAAGTTGAACCTTATTTTGTTATTTTTGCACTTATATTACTCTACGTTTTAAAAAAAAAAAACAAGGAAAAGGAAGAATGAGCAGCGAATAAATGGTAAGGAAAAAAAGAAACAAAAAACAACGAAACCACTGCCACTAAAGATGCTTAAAAACTTGGAATAGTTCTAAAGTATTAACAAAAATAAATTGAAACAAGTAAGAACATTACACTCGGCTAAGGCCGACCTTCATGTCCCCCTACATCACTTCGCCCAAGTCAATTACTCGTTTTGGTAATAAAATATGAATAATTAGCCAATTTTTTTATGCAAAGACATGTATTTCATGAAAACCCGCATTAGGGGAGAGGTCTTGCTTTTCATGATACCCCTTATATATGTGATATGAGAGGATCTAAAAAATAGACCTATGTGAGCAATATTTCTCACTATTCTTTTTTTGGGTTAATTTGTTACTATGAACCAATTTTCATCACAAAATATTAAAAATTAAACCTTTTCTGGAAGAGATTACCATTTACGGGGAAATTTTATATGGAATGGGTTCCAAGACACAATTACACTCATGAAGAAATTTTCATAAAAAAACATTAACAATTAGCCTTTTTGGCATATGAGGGTTTACATCTCCTAAAGCCCCCCTCATATGCGATGCTATCCCATGAATAGATCTATGTGGTCCAAATTCGGTGAGGTTGATTTCTTCATCAATTTATTATTACGCACTAACCTTCATCATAAAATACTGAAAATTAGACCTTTTTACCGTATAAAGATTTCGTTTTCGTAGCAACAGTTATATTGGAGGCAGTGCAAATACTTGCCCCAGCCTGACCAAATTTTAGAATATTGACATATTATTACACTGGGAGTTTTGTCAAAAAATTTTCGAAATTTCAAATTTTCTTACATATACCGAACTTTCAAAATAAGGCGGTGTATGGGGAGTGGTCGAAAATATGGATCGATTTGAACCATTTTGAATAGCTCGCGTCCTTGAATCGAAACGTGTCAGTGTACCAAATTTATATGGAGACGCATACAGACGGACAGACCGACTTAGATCGATTCAGAAAATAATTCCAATTCAGAAAATAATAATGAATCGATCGGAATAATAAAATGTAGATAAATATTTTAGATCCTTTACGTATTACATACGTCCGCACAAACTGAATATACCCGGTACCACAACTGGTGAAGGTATGACAAACTTTACCTTTTAACGGATCTATGATATCCGTTATCTAGGTAAAAATTAAACGAATCGATATAGACAGACCTTAAACATAAGTGAGAACAAGGGAAATAACTGCGCATATAACTTTTGTCAATTCCATATCGCACATATCAGAAAGAGAGAGTTTTAGTAAGATTTAGTTTTGTCCCTTGCATAGAAGACTTTTACACAAGGTCTTCTTTTTCCTTAGGACGCGCAAAATGCTTTGACATAATCAATCGCGTTTATAAAGTACTTCACGTATTCACAGATGCCCATCTTTGAATGTTACAAGAAGAACGAACAAATTAATATACCATTACTTTCACTGAGATGAGCATAAAAAAGAATAGATTCTGTACGACGTCAAGTTTGACCTTAACTAACGATGACGACGACGAGTATTCATTCGGTTTTATTTGCGATGAAGACTTAAAGAAAAAGACCAAACAAGGAACAACAACAAGACATGAGAGAACGACTATCTAAACTGTATTGACATGAAAACGAATCTTGGACACCATATAAATGAATTCATAGAAAGAATGAAAATAAATTCTTAAACTAATTGAAGAAGAAAGTCTTGACCACTAGGAACAAAGGCTATCGGCTCTAGTTTGGAAAAGAAAATTATATATTGGGTCCGGTGGGAGTTTTTGTAAAGTAGATGATTTCAGAATGCCCACAAGATCATAGGATTGTTCCGAACGCGACTCTTCTAATAGAGAAAAAGTTTAAATAATCATAAAGCAAGTGCTTTACCATAAGAATTTGTACACAATTGCGGATTGCAGAATAGGATTCCTTAATAGGATTCCATTGGTATACGGCAATTATATAGTGAAGGCGAATTCTCGCAAAAGGTTCTGAACTAGGTTTTATCAACATTAGTTATATAAAGTGCTTGCGTGAATTTTTAGTCAGCGACCTCTACAGGTCCAAATAATTTTCTCATTTTGCGTCAGAAAAACTAGAAATTAGGATTCCTTTCCGTATAAGGGGTAACATCTCTATATCTTGGGCCCCAAAATATGTAGACCTATATGATCCAAATTCTACTATGGATCAATTTTCATCATAAAATGTTAATAAATAAAATGTTAATAATTAAGCATTTTTCTGAATTGCTTACTATCCGTGACGGATCTTATATGCCGTGAGATCGAAGAAATAGACCCAGGTGGTTCAAAGTTTGCCCACACAATTTGTAATAGGATTTATTATTATAAACAAATTTTCTTCATAAAACATTAACAATTAAGCTTTTTGGCATATAAGGATTTCATGAGGATCTTTATATACGAAGATATCCAAAAAATAGATCAAAATGGTCCAATGGTCCCGGTAACATTGACTTCTTTCTTCACTTATTAGTAGGAAACAATTTTCAGGCATGAAATATTGAAAATTCGATTGTTTTTTTTGCCATATAAAAATTCGAAGGGTTATATGGCAAGAGGGTCAACAAATTTCCCCAGCTAAACCAAGTTTTGTCGCAACAATTCAGAATTTCGAGATACTATTACTCAGCGAGTTTTATCAAGAAATTTTACAAATTTCAATTTTTCGAAATACAGCGATATCTGGGGAATGGTCGAAAAAGTGGTCTGATCCAAATTATTTCAGTAGCGTTCGTTCCTAGCTCAAAGCACGTCAGTGCATCAAATTTCATTAAAGTATGCTATAAATTCCGATCTGTAGGTTGAATACAAAAGGCCATGGACAGATGGACAAACAAGCTTAAATTGATTTAGAAAATGATTCTGAACCGGTATAATAAAAAGTGGGTCGATCTTAAGCTTTTCTGCGTGTTACATACGTCCACAAGTAGTATAGAATATAATAAGGAGCAAATTTATTGTTTTTGACATTGACTCAAATCGATAACTTTATTATGAGCAGAGAGTTTCTACCTGTCGATAAAGTATGCATCTCTTAAGTCTTACAATCACACATGACATATACATAACATGTAACATAATCAAAGTACAATAAAATTTACTCGGTACCTTGAACCAAAGCGATATAAACTCAATTTATTGACAGATGTCTAATCCCTCTGAAACATGTCATTGTGAAATATTTATTGCAGTTAAGGCCATGTTTTGAAAATGAGCTAATGAAAATGAACTAATTAAGGGTGTGAAGGTATATTTAAATATAACCAGCAAAGACACAAACCACAATTTCTTTACAGAGCTCTGTTAAGGTCTTAACAGTAGCTAAGCAAACTTTCGCTAAATCAACTTCATTTATGACATAGTGTAAAAATACTGACTTTACAAATATTAATTAATTTACATAAATACATGTTTTGTTTATTATATTTTGCAAAAAAAAAAATTTCCAAAAGTTGTATTTTAACTGAATTTTGACTTAAATTCCTCCGAGACTTCGTTTTACAGCATTCTGTTAAGAGCTTAACGGAGCTCTGTAAAAAAAATTTGGTTTGGGTCTTTGCTAGGTATATTTATATATAACTTCATTCTCCATTTCTTCGTCATTTTTTCCTGTGGAAGTCGCTGATTCAAATTTTTGCAAACACTTAACATTAAATGAGATTATAAGGCAGAAAATCCCAACAAACGAGACCCAGTCGATTGATTCATTCTTTTTAATGTTATAATTCGTGTATTTCTCGTATGAACACTCGGTCGGGTAACTCATTACCACATTCCTAACGCATTCTGACATTTCAACCTATCCGATATAACCGATCTTCTGCGGATATTTCTAAACATCTAAACATCTGTTCGCCTTCGCTAGATAAGTGCTTCTGAAATGTTTCTGTGTATTTGATCTTAATTCTACTGCGCACTAGATGAACTTCAAAGCTTAACTCAGTTTAAAGTCGTGGTTAAAGTGTGATAATTAAAGAACTTAAAGCTTTTTATGTTAAAATTTCTGGGAATTTTCAAATGAAAAAAATGTTTTTTTTTTACGTTATTATCCGAAAGCAAGGAAAATATTTACGAAATTTAATGGAATTTATTGAAAAACATTTAAACACAGTCGATGACCTCTTTAAATGACAAACAAGTTGTTGTTGTTGACGCATTAGTTTATTGTTTCTTTCACCTACAAGGGGTCGATTTATGTCCGATAAAACGGGGAAAACGGGAGCAAAGAAAAAAAAAAAAAGGAAACTTTTTAGATCTGCTTTCGTCGCACTTTTCCACTTTTATCACTTTGAAATGTTATTGATTTTATGATAATAAATATTATGGATAATTATATTTTTGTTTTTGTTTTTGCTTTTTTGTTTTTGTTTTTTTTTTTTTGTTTTTTCTTCATCCCTATTATGTGGCGAAGTCTTCGTTTTAGTTTTGAAACACATGTTTGCTGAAGACATTCGAGAAATAATAGTTCACTTAGGTTGAGTGCGCACACACAAATTCATATGCAAATAGTTTATACAAATTATTTAATTGTATTTATGATGTGATGATGCTGTTTTAAAAACAGATGTATATATGTTCGCAATAGATGTTGCACATGAAACTGAAGATGCAAATGTGGTTAAAGAAAGATCTAAAGATAGTTTATTAAATATTCAAAAGCCAAATGGAAGGTTCCTCTTTACTTTGTTTTTCTAGTGAGCTATGCAAACGTTTGGGCAGGTGAAGTAGGAATGAGTGTAAATTTTAAAGTTTAATTTTGTTGTTGGCGAACGTAGACACATAGCCACACACATATGCTGGGAGTGGTAGGTAGGTAGGTACATATATATATATATATATATATATATATAGATACATATATGCATCCATTTAGAGATATAAGCAAAACAATGAAACCGGGTCAAGTGAGGTGTCAGATGAAAGACAAAACCCAACTAAAACTTGTGGTGCTAAGAGAAGCCACATGAATATATGAATATATATATATATATATATATATATATATATATATATATATGTATAACTCATACTATGCTATGGGTGCACATACACTTACACATATGCATATATATGCTTTACGTAAAGGGACATGAATTATATAAATAACCCGAAGTATAAGTAGAAGAAAAATCATTTTTTAAGATCCGGACAAGATGACACTTCATATGAACATAAGTTTTTTGCTAAATCACATACGAATACGCTCACCTAACCTAACCATTGTACATATCTACACGGGTATACTTAAATATGTACATACGTACGTGTGTACACCACACACAACAGTAAGAACATAACTAAAAAAAAAATAAAAATAAAAATAAAAAAATAAAATAAAAAAAATGGTTTTTGTCTTAAAACTTGTCTACATATAAACACTTGTAAGCAAAAATGCTTACTTCTATATATTTATGTACACGTTACCAAGTGTACGCGTAACCTTAACGATTGGATAACCTGGCATATATGCGTGTGTAGGCATATATGGCAAAATCTTATACCATACATGCATAGTAAAGTGAAAGGCGGTGAATTTTAATTTTAGTTTAGCTTACGCTTACAACCTTTAAAGCGGAAAACACAATGCTTCGGTTATGCGTTATGCGTGGCTCACTAACTGTCAAAATAAAATTGCTTTTCCATATCTAAATGTCGATGAACATATACCGCACGTTGTGTTGTGCGTGAACGTAAATTTTTGGAAAACATTTTGAAAATTTCAACATTTTTTGACAGACAAAACAATGATGCATTTATGAAAGCTATAGAAAGTAATGCGTTCATGTTTTCAGCAGCTTGCCAGGAGATCATTTATAGTTCTATTAAAAAAAAAATATTTTTTAAAGAAATTTTTCTCTTTACTAATTTCACATTTCGTTAATGTTTGTGTAAACAAACGCTAGTCATATGATTTTTCCTTTAGCAACGCGGGCAAGCTACGTTTACAACTGATCAACGCTTAATGCACGCACAACACATGACGCAAACATCGTGTTTCTCACTTTAAAAATTTAGAATTTGTACGAACAATATCAGAAGTTGCTTGCTGAGCAAGAATGAGAGAGTAAGGACTGAAGTCCCCTTGCATTAATCGCGGTGCAATGTGCATTTTCTTGCACAAATACACACATAAACACAAATATTTATGCATAGCCATGTAAACAGTTGCACACCAGCAATTACTCCAGATATATATATATATATATATATATATATATAATTAAATGTGCATATATAAAAAGAGGGGATGAAGTAAGAAAAACCATAGCGTAAAAAATGCTAACAAACAATTCTACGAAGATTTAAATGAGTTTTCGTTTCTTTTTAACCTTTTGACTTTTTATTTGTTTTCTATTTTTTTTCCAACTTTAAATTAAGAAATTTGCCATAGACGAAGGCATCATTCTACAGATGTTAGATAAAATGAAATAAACACACAAAACAAACGAAGCAAAAAGACTACACAACCATATACCTTAAGTCGAAATATAAATTTCCACGATGTTTACTATCGAGATATTGAATCGGTTACTTTCCTCTTCCTTAAATGAAGAACAGAACAGAATTCATGGGCTTATCCTACATTGATCTCCATTTTGTATAATGTAAAGCCACATTTGGAAGAGTTCGTCGTAAATATTTATATTTTCAATGTTTCCGTTTCAATATTGTTAAGAGCTTATGACTTAAATGGACACATAATTGCCACATTAAATTGATACCGATCTAAATGCATTGGCATCATAAAAAAAAAATAAAATAAAAAAAAAAATAAAAAAAAAATAAAAAAAAATAAAAAAAAAAAATATCCCCTCTATACGTATATGTAGATTGTAATACTTTTCGTCGAAAAATGAGTGTGTGCATGTATGTGAGAGGGTGTGAGTGGGTGCTTACACCCTACATCAATTGCAGATGTACATAATGTTCAGAAAAACTTAAGTTACACCTATTTTTTATTATACCATTCATTTTTCAAATTGAATTTGATCTGTCTGTCTGTCTTCTTGTCCATATCTACCTATTTACTACTTTCGCTACTTTCAATCCACAAGCAGGTTTGTTGTAATTTGTTACTCGAATAGACTGTGACTTGGGAACAAATCGCATCGAAAATAGTTTGGATCACACTGTTTTTACGATCATTCAGAGAACTCGTTATATAACAAAATATTTTGCTATTTTCAATATTTAAAATAATCGATCGAAATTAGTGAAAACTTAGTTATTCATATGTCAAATGGTGAAAGTGTATGGTTGGGACACGACAATTTATTTTTTTTATTCCCTTCTATTCTTAAACGAGAACGGGAATATGTGGCATAACGTAATAGTCATCCTTGCCGGACAATAAAATTCATAAATACATATCAGAGGGTATATTGAGTATATTTATTCCCAATCATCGTAAAATTTTAACTTAATCTACATCCTTCGGTCTATTCGACGTCATTTCGACGTTTCCGTTTATCTGTTATACCCTTTAGTCTTCTCCATTAGTTTGGTCACTTAGTATCGCAAAAATTTCAATTTAAAAATAAGACATCGCTTAATTAATTCGCGGGATAAGGTCTGTTTTTTTTTTTTTTTTTTTTCAATTTCATCAGTCAAAGTCACTAAATAGTGCTATGTAGTATTCATTATATAACGTTTGTTGTTCCTTTCCATGATAGTCGATCGTTTGGTATTATAACATGCGCATCCGGAAATACGGATCGATTTTTGCGTTTTTGGTCGCTTTGGATGAGTTTTGCCGATTGCTGTCCGCTTGACTGACCGCTAATTTGATTCTGGACAAACAAATCCATGTTTCATCCACTGAACGAGAGTCCAAACACCACTTGTCAACGGCATTTCTTTCCATTAAAGAGAAACGCCCCCTTATCAGCACAGGAGAAAGCTTTTTTCTCGTTCTTTTGAAAATTACAAAAAGTAATATCAAT